>JAQMCX010000003.1:19324716-19371536 GCA_029814765.1 Acanthurus leucopareius
TGTGTGTGTGTGTGTGTGTGTGTGTGTGTGTGTGTGTGTGTGTGTGTTTGTGTGTGTGTGTGTGTGTGTGTGTGTGTTTTCTGTGCCTCAGGTAGTGGGGTGTCTATTACAGTGAAGCTTCCTTTCCCAGGTGAAAAAGCCAAGCACAGAGAGGCAGTGTAAAATCACGCAGCCTCGAGGGGACTAAAGCACCGCTCACACCACCTCATGTCTCCACTAGTTTGCGCCCACCTGTCAAAAAAACCCCCTCTATGTTCACTCTGATGATGTGACTGTCATGAAGACACCTTAACTAGGTCATTTTATTTGTATTAAGGATAAAATACAAGCGAGTGTAACTGAAGAATCAAGTAATTGATTTGTTTCTTTGCTTTGTTTAGTTTTGTTTGAGTGACGCTAAAATTACAAACAGACTCAGAAAGAAGCAGCTTCACATGAAAACTGGCCCTCAAATATAAGACATATAATAAAAAGGGCCTCCTTTTAACTTTGTTTACTTTTTTATAAGGTGCTAGCTACCATGCATTAGCAAGTAGATACTGAACAAAAATAAAATTAAGAGCGTATGGAAATCTGGGTAGTTTGGAGCATGCAACATGCCTTTACAAAAAGCCTCAATGGACATTTTATACCATAAGAACAGGTCTTATGGTGACCATTGGAGACAGGAGGTCTCATTGCAGACAGTACTCTTCTTCCATCAATTTATTGTGTAAAGTTGTCTGTCTTAAGCAAAATAAATATACCTTTGTTCATTCATGAGTTATTTTAGCTCTATAATGCCTAAAGCAAAATCACTTGAGCTAAATAAAAGTTCAGGCTGCTGCTAAGCTGTTAAAACAAAAAATTAGTTAGCAAGAACTAGACAAACCACCACACACACCACAAAGTCACACAACTGCCCTATGGGTATTTACATCAGTTGTGGTAACTGTGTATCTGACGAGGTGCAGTGATGGTTGTTTTGCTATTTGTGTGTATGTGAAAAAACAAAAGTGAACAAGAAGGTCGGGTGTGATTAAGATGGTACCGTGAGTGTGTATGTGGATCAGAGTGTGTGAAGGGCTGTTTTTTGAGGAATTGGGTATTATATGAAACCGAGTGTGTGGGTGTGTGTCACTCTCTTTAAGCCAATTGGTGTGTCGTAGGTATGTCGAGTGGAGGACGGGGGGGCTGCAGAATGAGCTATGAGAAAATAAAACAAAAGGAGACAGGGATAATGTTCTCAGCCATTTAAATGAAAGTGCCAAAAATGAGGTCTGAAGAATGTGTAAATTGAAACGGCCATACTTCAGGCCATTCATTTCCTGCAGTATCTGGATAAATATTATGAACTCTGCACCAGAATACTGAGCACACTATCCATCATGACTTACACATGCCAAGTTTGAGCTCACTTTTACCCCACTACCAACATAATTAGCTGGAGAATTATAGAGTCTTTACAATTGAGTGTGTGAGAGTGTGTGTGAGAGTGTGTGTCTGATCATGCCCCTGGCAGGTTTAAAGTATAATAAACAAATTGCCTCAATCCAGGATACTGAATTCTACAACAGGAAGACAGTGAGTTAAATCTGTGCACACAGAGACTTCGTAATTCTCTTACATGAGAAGTTACATAAGAAAATGATGGAAAACGGTTAAATTATTACCCAAGTTTTTCACTGTAGGTATACAACAGAACTATTCTACTCTTCTATTTTAATTTGGAAAATTAATTCACATGTCATACAATCATTGTGCTCTTTACTCTGCCAGTTAGTGACCCAAAAAAATGGGCCTGTTACCCATTTTTCATCTCAACCCCTCAGTTTGAAAAATGCTGATTTAATCAGTTTCTTGCTCCATTTGACTGTGGCATCGTGCTGCTGTGTTTCAACCTTTCAGCCTTTATCTTGGAGGGAACAATGTAATCACTTGAAATAGAAATTATTGCCAAAACAATGACTATGAGACCATGCTTTTTCCTTTAGGATGGATAATTTAGTTTAAGTGTTTAGCATATTCGAGAGAGGGAGAGAGAGAGAAAAGGAGAGTGAGTGAAAGGGCAAGAAAAAGAGAAATAAAGAGTTTTCATACGAGAGGAACAAGCATGAGTGATTTAAAAAGTATTTGTTTTCTTGTGATTATTTATTTGTCTTGTGTAAAATGTAATCATGCAATCACATAAACTTAGTTTTGGCAATTATGTAACTTGAACTTTCATGCCAATAAAGCTTATTTGAAATTAAGCAAGACAGAGAGAGAGAGAGAGAGAGAGAGAGAGAGAGAGAGAGAGATGGGAGCCCAGTTCTCTGCAAGCCAGTGCAAATGGGAGACGAGGAGAAATAACTGGATGGATTTCTCTCCTCATTCCAGCGCCTCCAATGCTACCTGCCAGCTGGCCTGACAGGAGCAAAGGCTTCTGGGATAGATTTATGTGTAGTGGTAGGTCTAAATTGGCCCCACATCAGGATGGCCTCTCACTAAAGAATTAATAATGATGGTTCCTGTTGGAGTGTGTGTGTGTGTGTGTGTGTGTGCACGATCCTGGCAGCCATTTACATGTCTGGCTTGCCCTCTCTAAGCTGTTCTCCGTCAGCAATACCACACAAGCACACTACACACAAAGAAGCACATTACCAGAAGCACTTGCAAAGACCAGCGCACATGCATGCATGGCACATGGACACACATACACACACACACTTCCTCATCCCCACTTGGCTCTGGATGAACCGACCACAACACACAAAGAGGCTCAGGAGATCGAGCGTGATGACTAAAACTGCTTCTCATTCATCACTCTCTTTTCAACCATCTCTCTCTCTCCCTCGCCTCTTTACTCGCCCATCATAAATACCGCTAGTGCGAGAAAATCTATTTCCCCCATGTCTTCACACATGCACACTAAAATAGTCATTCGGTGCCTGTCTAAACAATCATTTTCATGTCTGAGGAGAGTTGGTTGATACTGGGCTGAAATGTTCTTTATATGCCCTGAAAGCCAATGGATTTTGAATTGAAGTGCCAGTATTGAAAGTGTACACAAAAAGTTTTCTTTTTTTCTAGCAGAGGCTGGATGGTTTGAAGCACACTGACATTAGCTTCCACTTGCAACAAATCTTCGAGGCTTTTGTAACCACAGCTAACCCAGACATGTAAAACTGTCTTGTTGAGCAGGAATTTGTCTACAGTTTTAGTGCATCTTGGGATTTAAAAGCCCAATCTGTCATTTCTTATTATACCATTTGAGCTCAATGCGCATATGTAAATAAGAAGTTAATATAATAAAATTTTGTGTATTTGTCAAATGATCATAACTGACAATGGAAGCCCACTTAATTGCAAAAATTAACAACACTTTAATTATATCAGAATTAATCAATTTTTCCAGTTAGTTTTGTCTATGATAGTCCCCATCAGTAAACCACAGGCGGCGTGTCTCAAAACCAGAATATTCGACTACAAAATACAACACATTGCACTGTGGGATTGTTAGCAGGAAGTGACACTACCTTTTCTTTCCATTGCAAAATCATTTTTTACAATAAAGTTTTATGCACGAATTTCAACATTCAAATAAAATAGTGGGCTGTAATTTTTATGGACGATATAATAAATACAGAGTTTTCTCCTCCTTCTTCTTAGCTGCTGTAAGGGCACTCAACAAATGTCGCATTTTAGTAGTGATCGACCCCTCCTCAAAAGTAGTTAACTAGTTGATTAATTATTTTTGATATATGATAGTTTTTTAACCCAATAAACATGATTAATTCTGATCAAAGTGGTCTGCTGTAAAACCAGTAAAGGGTTAACCAGTCTAAATTGAACCACTTTTGGTGTAGGTGAAACAGTAATCGGCCCAAAGAGGCTGTTTACAAATCAACTGTGATCTGACTGGACTAAACCCCAAGTCAGCTTGTCTGATATTGTTTGACTGCTGTAACAATGCAACTGTTTTTTCACAAGAGTAGGAGTCTTTCCTTCTCTGAACACCTAAAATTATGTTTATTTAATATGGCAAAACACAGAAAATGATTGTTCAAACAAATTTATGTCTGCTGGAGTTTTTCTTTCACTGCCGTTTGAGATTTGAGATTTGGGCATATCTGCTGCAGATGCATTGCCAGTGTTTTATTACTGTACTGAGCGAAATCCACCAATGAAAGACTAGTCTGAAACTATGCATAGTGCTGAGTCGGCTTGATAGTTGACTTTTTTATGAAACCCCTGCTTGTTCCCCCAATTTAGCACCCCCCTTGCTTTTTCTTCTGTGGCCGACCATCGTTTCATCTCCATATTGGTCGCATTATGCGGTTCTGCTCTTTAAAGAACAGCACAGTCGTCCACAGTGGCAGCCTGAGAACTGTCACTGAGACCGTTAGAAAATCGTTAACAACGGATCACACTCCTCCACTGCAATCACAGTCTGTTTGCTTTGGAAATGGTGGGTGAAACAACAGTCAGTTACACGGAGCGCAACGGCCCAAAGTCTTGATTATGGACATTGAAAAGATTCAGGTGCAAGATTCAAGTACTGTTTGTGCAAAAGATCTGGGACCAACGACATAAACTGGTGCAAACAGGACAAAAAGACAGAGGGAGAAAAAAATAGACTTTAAAATAGAAAGAACCTACTGGCCCTATAGTTGGAAAACACTTTTTTATTTTATTCTGAGCAGCAGCCAACCCATCAAGAGTGGTCCAAGTGCTGATTTACATGACTTGGATGTAAAGATTTACATCCTTTAAGCATCTGCACCAAAGAAGAGCATCAACTGAAGGTCATTTTTAGTGCAATCAATCAAAATAGAAACCGTGTCATTCACTTATAAATAAAGTTGGATGGAAAACCAGATTCGACTTAAAGACTATATGCAAATATGGTCTGAAATCAACTGTATTTAAACTATAGGCAGCACTAAATTACAGTGAATCTACAGTGTGCAGACAGAAAGGCAATTTGATATAGTTTGTGTGCAAACATATGCACAAACATACATACTCTGCACACAAACTGTGAACTGTCAAAGAACATCAGAGGGATCCTGAAGAATGCAGGGTTAATAACCACACACACACACACACACACACACACACACACATGCACACATGCACACACACACACACACAAAGAAATTCTAGTGGTTTTCCAGCGGAGTAAAAATATCATTATACAGTTAACTGTACATTACAAATGGGCTGCCAACTGTCTCTGGAGTATCACATGACCACCGACGGCTCCTACGATTGGCTGGCTGGCAGAACGGCATGAGTATCAAGTTAGCGATTGATTAGGTGATGTTTGGGGGAACAGATGGAGGAGAGAGGAAGTGTATTCCCTGGAAACCACACCAAAACCATTGGGTTTTTCCACAGGCAGGTGAGGTGGACACACACACACTAACAAGACAATTCCTGAACCTACACCTCTCTCTCTCTCTCTCTCTCTCTCTCTCTGTCTCTCTCTCCCTCTCTCTCTCCAACTGGCTCAGTCTCTTCCTGGCTCTCTCTCCAGCCCTCACAGGCTATTTGGTTCTGCATAGATCTTCATTATGTTTAATTACCTTCTCAACTTTCACTGGAATAATTCCACATGTGAGTGAGCTGAGGGGGGGCGTTCTTTTCCTTTCCTGGTTTGAAAGCCATTTTTTATCCGCCAAAGAGGTACAATGAATCAATTAAAGACAAAAAGCAGAATTGACATACTTTCCATGACAAGATTTACACTGGAACTAAGATTCATGTTGTTTCTGGCTAAACACAGAAAACAGAACATGGTTGGAAATGTTAAAAACAGGGTTTCAGTGAACACAAAATTTACTCAGGAGAAAGCAAAAAAGTCTCACATGTAAGCAAAATTAACCTCATTATGTATGAACAGGACACACATTCATATAGCTGTACAGACATCAACCAAAGCTGTTACCTAGACTATTCATTAAGCTAATCTACCTGATGGATCTAATTTTCTAAAAAAGCTTAACCCGTAATGTGACGTTTTTACATGTTTCAGCCCTTTTTGACTTACTGGATTAGTTCATCCGGTAGGAGTTGTTGTTGCAGTCAAACTACAAAAAGATACATATTAACACATGACTGTATATAACGGTACATAAGGTAGAGTAACCGACCAACACACTGCCAGCCTAAGCGCACACGGAAGAGCTCATACAATAAAAATAAATTACATTTTTTAGGATGGATTATTGTCAAGAGGAATTTGACACCATCAACAGACCTGTAAGTTAAAAGTTTCTCGCTAAAAGTAACTGCTATAACCTTTGTTGAGCCCCATCAGCATCCTGAAGAAGTTTTCTGAAGGTTTGAAGGTCTGTGAGTATCTGGAACGATTTTAGGACCACTACAAATTGCAGCACATTAAGGGGGGCCAGTATTTTTTTTCAACCTTCATCCCATCCATTTGAAAATATACCATAGCTGTTTCTCGATCCGCATGTGAATGTGCTCTCTTTACACACAGATGGGAAACTTTGTCCTGAATTGGTATGAATAACAAAACATAATATTAAATCACTTACTTTTGCCTGCTGACACATAAAGTGTTTTTTTTTCCTTAAGGGAGCTTGTGTTCACTGTAAGTTTTGACTTCATTAACAATGAAGTTTTGCTGTCTGTAGTACATCATAGAAGCCAAATGGCCAGAAAATATTCACTTTGTGTAAAACTGTATGATTCTCTTGGATACGCCTGGTTGAGAAACACTGTGGGAGGCAGCAGAATTGCTCAGGAAGATGGCAAGCTAGTGATTTTATTTACCAAGAGCAGTCTGAGCCAGGCTCCTGAAAATACTCTCATCTCATTCCTCCTTGGTGAACTATACAGTATACATTTCAATATTTAGTTGGAAAAAAAAAAAGACTTAAAAGAAAATCCATCTGCATAGCTTCCCTCTCTGGGCTCATTCAACAACGCTATTTTTCTTCTGAGGGAAAAATAAATTGTTCAATATTTCTCCGCCATTACACGGGAACCGAAAGGGGGAAAAATAAACAAAAGCAACTGGAAATAGCCTCAGGGGCAAACAGCTAAACAAACTCTTTGTGGAATATTCTTTTTGCTGATTCCTGTCTGGTTTCTGGGTGGTAGGAGGGCGGCTCATGCACTCTCTGAAATCGGTAACTAAACTGTGCCTTTTGGAAAAGCTTGCCGTTGGGTAGCAACGCATGCAAGTGCAAAACAATTCTTACTTGCAATTTGATTTTGCAACCATACCAGTCTTCAGTTTAGTAGGACAAAAGCGTGTTCTATTGTATTTTATTTCATTTCACAGGCATTTAATCTTTTTCTTTCAATTTTTAAACAACCAGTACCCCTTGTCCTTCACCTGTTAGGGATGTACCACTGTACATTTGGTTTAAATTGAATTTACTACATTGAACTACTACTTTATGCCTTTACAGTGAATCAAAAGCATCTAGTCTCACCAGAGCCCATATTTTAGCTGTTATGGCACATCTGTGAAAAATGTGCTTTTTTTATGTAATAATGTGCTCCTCCTGTACTCCTATTTTTGCTGCCCACTGTTTTGAATTCTGCTTTGCTACAGAGATCTGTGGGGGTTTACAAAATGTCCTGTGAAATTTAGCTGCTGTGGGCAAACCAAATATCTCTCAGCAGATAACAATACGTATCTGCGCTGTTGGTGCACTTACAGCCTCACGAGCGAGGGAGCGTTTCGTGTCGTGCTGCAATACGGACGGGATGAATTCGCAGGTGTCAAACTGTAGATGAAACGGTTAATTTTATGGGACCTGGGCAGGCAAAAACTAAGAAATCAATGATGGATTGGGAGAAAAATCATACAAGAAAATCTGTCCCATTGTTACACAGTGCTGTTGTTGTTTGACTCAACACCCCCTGCACCCCCTTCACAAAATATAGAGTGATTTGTTTTAAAGGGAAGGTTATTTTTAAGATTACTTGAAGTTTCTCCAACCACCAAGGAGATGGTGCTGCAACGTGTGAAAGAGCAGGGTTTCAAGAGTCAGCTTAATCTATATGACTGAGTCAGAACAGTGCATTCAAAAAACCCTGCATTAATTATTTATGCAATAGGGATGAAATACATGGAACATCCACAAAACATGTCAGAGCCTTTTTAAGAAGGTCTCTTACCAACAAAAGCCTAGGAAACAGAAAATTATGTGCTCGGTTATGTGCTGTGCATGTACGAAATAGGGCCCCTTGTGCCTGCTAGCTTTAGCATGCAGGACAGATTACCAATTACAATCTTAATCACTGCGGGCTGATTTACAGGCTTCCATGTCACAGGTACAATAAACATCAATATCAGCTGAACTAAATGAGCTGTATAAAGGGTGCAGGACTGCTGATTGGCCCTTGTGAATGAAAACACATTATTTACTCTTAATCTACTGAAATTTCGATAAATAATAACTCATCACATTTCATTCATGTAAATGCATTTCAGAGTCCTGTGCTCACCCCATAATTAACTTAAATGTAACAGGAATGCACATTTGAGAAAACCATACAGCATAATATAAACTAATAAGGCGTGAGAATGTCATCAATTATTCTTCTGAGTCCTCCTAAAGTGTTAAGTTCCTCTTACAGGCACAATTATAATAGATCAACTGGGAATTTGCAAAATCACTTTCATGGGTTTATCATCTGTGTTTCCCTTGAAGGAGCACCACACCCTTAAGATTTTAACTCCTGGTTAAATCCATGTTCAGGAAGCACCACTTTGGTAGACTAAATCCATGTGTAATCTGTGTCAAGGAAATTGCTCCCATGTGTGTTAATGCTACTGACAGAACTATTAGGCTTCAGTATTAATGGCTTGCTGAAACACACAGCTAAACAAACAACAGCTAGCTTACCCGCTCTTTGCCCTGAGGGGTCTGTACAGGCTGGAGATGTTACTTGCCCTCTCATACAGTAGCAGCTGTGCTAACAGTCACAGCCTGACTGATCTGAAGTGCTAATGGTTACGATGTAACGGTGGTAGCATTCTCACTAACATGCCACAGTTTTATTTTACAGATTTGGAAAAAAAAAAAATTGCAATGCATACATGTGAATTAGTTCCCAGGACGTAAACACTCAGGTTGACCTGAATTTGTTGTCTCATTGCTTGGACAAGTTAAATTTAATCTAATTTGATCATACTAAGCACACTAGCAGCACTGGATTGGTGGCAGAAACGTATATGTTTTTCAGGGGGAAAGAATTCAGTCATTTTATCAGTCACATTATTTTCACTAGTGCTGAGTGGGACGAACATTTGATCCTCTCAGGCTTCTCATCTGATGCATTTTACCAATTTGGCCCAGAGTGCAAAAATACTTGGAGTAGTTCATTGTACTATGTTTTCTTTTACCCATCAACTACATTTATTCTCACTCAGGTGGAATATGTCCATGTTATTTTCATTTCAGTTATAATAGGAGCTATCTCCCAGTCCTAAAGAGCAAATGAGACATAAATCTTCTTTAACTTTCTGTCTCCGTCCACAGACACTAAGTTGAAAACATGTGAACTTGTTCTGGAGATTCAGCTCTGAGAAAATGTTGCTGAACATCTTGGAGGACAAACTACTGAAACTACAGTGAGCTACAAAACATGGATGTAATTAAAAAAAAAATTCCATCCAGCTCCCCATAAAAAGAGAGAAAAAAAATCTTAATCCAGAGGAAACATGTAAAAAACAGAGGACTTTTTCTAAAATATTCCATAACTGAACTGTTTCTAAGTGTAAGTGAGGTCTGAATTCCCTCAGACCTCCCACTTCCTTCCTCCACCTGACACAAAGTTGCCATGCTCTCAGACGTGGCTCCCTGTGGGATGAACATGAGACATGTTGACGAGATACGCTCATACACTCTCTGTTCATGTATATGAGTGTCAGTGGGGAGGATGAAGGGGTTATGCCTGCACAATATATCTATATGTGTTTGTGTGAATGTGTAATCTTTGACACTGTAAATCTGTGTGTGTATGTGTGTAAAGAGATCTTGCCAGTGTTCTCTATTGGATGTGTGTAAAGGCTTTGTCTGTTGTAAATCCCCAGAGATGGCAGACTAACCCAAACACTCAGCTGTCAATCACGATAAGCCACCAACCACAGTCGTGACCTGGGAACAGGAAGAGGCCTCGCTGTCCCTGAACGGATCTTTACTCTGCCACTCTGGCGAGAGTCATCTATGTTTACAGGATTGTGTCTGTGTTTTACTAAATATTCAGTGTAGTGTATGTTTGTGTTTAGAGGAAGTTTAACACAACCTCTTGCATGTGACTTCATTTAAATTTTCAGTTAAGATATGCATATTTACCTACAGTAAAAGAAGACTGAGCAGCACCACATATATGTGCTATACATCTCTTTGTATAATTTGCCTCAAACTCTTTCATTTTACACATAATTGGTGAAATACTACACTTATCAATCAGAATTTGACGCAGCCATGCTTGTTATTTTTGTAAAACATAAGATGATATTGGTTAACATTCCTGGTATTCTTTAGGATACATATTGAAATAGGTATAGATCCAAATATGGGTTTTATTAAGTAAATCAGTTATCAGTTATGACGTAGAGGTGACCAAAATTACGTACAGTTTCTCTTTCGGTGTCATTACAAAATTCATTTGTGGTGCAAGCTGAGTTTTCTAGTTCAAGAGGAATCCCTGGCTTAATGTTTCATAAAATCAAAAGAGCAACGAGTGACAATATGAGTGACTTTCACACATTAACAATCATTTGCAAGAGTCAGTATCAGCAGAAACCTTGAGTTTTGGTTTTGGCATTGGTATTGAGAAACAGAGAGTTGGATACGTGCATCCTACTAAAAATTATCACAAAACTATATAGTATTCTTGTTTCCTTAGACATAGACTGTGTCCATGTAGAGGAATATGTATACTTTTTGTTTGCAGTGTCTTTCCTGTCTCAATTAAAGCAAAGAAAATAAAACCAAGTGTTATAAACAGTCTGGCTTCAGTGTATGTGTGTGTGTGAAATGACTGACACTGGCTGATGCAGTTTTAATTGTCCCCCTCTCTCCATCCTCGTCAGGTTGGCACCGGCATACATGTCATCTCATGTTTTTTTCTCATCCTCTTGCAGTCTCACTTTCTCTTGATTTCTCTGTTATTTAGTTCCTCCCTTTTTCCTTTTCTTTGTGACTCTACTGAATGTAAAAGGGGTCAATTAGTACAGAAAAGGGTTAATTGAATGTAATTTTTCTATATTTCGTGTATGAGAGTGTATGATGGCTGCTGAACACCTGGCACCTATGCAAATGTTTACCCAGGCAGGGATCATTGCAAAGGGGACTTTTCTCTTGAAGTTACTCAATCCTCTGGTTCCCTCTCCTTGCTTTTTCATTTCACATCCAAGAAGACCTAATTCTGATTAAAACAAACACGCAGTCTTAAGGCATTACCGACGTTGTGGAGATAAGCTGCAAAACTGCTAAAAACAGGGAATTGTAAGTGACGTACTGTTGGATTTTTGTTTTTTTTTTAAAAAGAAGGTTAGCAAAAAAAGTTGGGAAATGAATGTCAGCACAGGCCTGAGGGAAAGAAAGGCAAGAGGGAAGGAGGAAAAACACATGTGCGCTGGAGATGCTTTGAAAGGAAAGGAGCTGCGTCTTTCCCCAAGGAAATTTCCCTAACTGCTACTAATCAGATGCTTGCTTATTCGCTGCCATTCATCTTCTCACTGGGGAAGCCTTCATAAGCTCTGTCGGTGAGGTGTGATGTAAAAAGCCTCATCATTTTCCCTACAGGCATACCTGTAGTGTTGCAATGTGTTTATGTGCTTGGAGAGCTTTTGCTGTAGGATATGTAAATGCTTTGGTTCTCATATATTTTATCAGCTTTGTTTGGTTAAAAGGTTTTATTTCATTACACAGTCTCATACTTTCCCTGCAAAGGCTAATGCAATCAGTAATAAAGACAAATTTTCTTCTCTCTGTCAGTATTTGTGTGTCAGTGGCTCTAAGTGAGTGTCGGCTTTTTTTTTCTTTTTTTTTTCAGCATGCTGGTGTGTGATGAAGTATGTGAAAGGTTGACAGAGAGAGTGTGAGAAAAGGAACAGACAGAGAGACAAAAACACATGTACTGTGTGTTTGTCTCTGAGCCAGTCAATGAAAAATATGGCCTGAAGAGTGTGTATGAGTGTGTGTGTGTGTGTGTGTCCTGGCACGTGTGAGGTGGTGTGTGGGCGTCGAGAGGGAAAGCTCATAAAACCCATGATCACACTGATGAGGTCACGGGGAGTGAAACCGGAGAAAGCCTTTCATTTCCTGTCTCATTCCATCCCTCTCTCTCTCCTACCTCCATTCATCCATCTCTCCTCTTTACTCCTGTTTTTCACCAGTGATGCCAAAAGCCAAAGTCTTTCTCACCCTCTGCTTCTATGGAATTTTTCAGCATGTGTCACCGGACACTGGAAAACAAGAATATGAGTGTTTTTGTGACTGATGTTTGCATTCAGCTCAACCACTTTTTGGTTCTCACATTAAAACTCTTCTTTCTTCGCCAAGGTTTTACCACTAATGTGCTCACACGTGCAGTTTTAATGTATCAGTTACGATGGGTGTGAATTTCTGTCATGTCATATATTTTTATTTTTATAAAATATAGACGTGAATAAGAAAGCTAATGATTATTCAATCAATCTGTTAATTATTTTATCAAATAAGCTTTTACGATACTGCATAAACACAAGGTGACATCTTTGTATGAGAGGTTATGTTTTTTTTTCAGTAAAAAACAGAATTAAATAAAATAACACATTGAGATTATTAATTAAATCCTGAAAAATTTACACACAAACACTCAAAGACACACAGCAAAACATGAAAATGATGCTTGATATTCATCAAACTCTGGAAAACAAAATTAAATTTAAAATTTGCCAAATATCTTTAGCTATGTAAAGCTTAAAAGCTGTTAAAGAAGAAACTTTTGAGAAATGTAAATCTATTTTTAGTGTGATCAGCAAGACCAAACTTTGGATATTTATAAGACATATACAGATGGTACACAAACAGTTAAAGTCAATAGTTACTGTTCTGCAAGGCCACAATCTGTGGAAGATCCAGGGAGGAAAGACAGCTAAACACTTGGTCTGAGGAAAGAGAAATCCCAATTTGAGTCCGTCACCAGATGTTGTGAGTCAACATGTGAGTGCAGTCTTGGCTGATAATGTCTGTATAAATGTGTGTAAACCACAGGGACTAGTTTTCTCACAAAATTTACATCTGTAGCCAAAGGGAGACCGGATTGATGTCGGTGGTCAAACCGCTAACCTGGAGTTATTTTCTGTTGGAAGAAGAAGCCAGCACTAACCATTGCAATCATGCTGTGGCATTTATAGCCATGAAACAACACAAAGGAAAGACGACGCCTCAGCTGTGGAGACTGGAGGGGTGATGCTGCCCCCCCTTTTTTTCTTCAGATAGCAGGTATTATAAATTTAGCAAGCCTACATACTTAATTTCTTGTTGCAAGAACACAATGTGTGTGTGCTGTGCTCACAGGATGTTAGAAACATATACTATATAAAAAAACACAGTAAAATCAAAACTCAAAGTCAGACTGATATCACTGTGTGCTTGTGTCTCAATAAAAACCTGTATATTTATATGCATTGACTGATGAAGCCATTTTGGACACTATAGTACAATATTGGAGCTAACGCTAAAGCAGCGACATGACGTCAATGACTACTAGCACTGACTGTAACTTAACTTTTATTTGTTCACATACTTCTTAATATGATCTTTTGTCATCTTATCAGCTTATATCTCTACAGCTTCCTGCTCATGTGACACTTGCCTCAGGGTCATGAGATGATAATGCTGTCTGTCTGGCCATCAACCCATCCATCACACACTTTGATCTGGTTTGATCTAAGTGAAATTTGTTATGACTGCTCATGACTCCCACAAGACGCCTCAAAATCTGTGAGATAATTTGCTTTTATATTTGTTGAGCACATTCCTGTTACCAAGACGATAAATCCTTTTAATTTTATTTCCCCTGTGGCTTTTACTTTCGCACAAATCTAAGAAAAACTGTTTTACTTTCATATCAGATGGCAAAATCATCAGTGTGCTGTTTGCCTGTCAAGCGCTTACTTGTACCGTTGGTTGTAATAAGCGCTGTTGTCTTTAGGGGTCATTTGCAGAGCTTCAGACGTCTACTCATGTTATCTGACAGGTGGTCTGAGAAATCAGAGATCAACAGAGAAAGCTATTCTCCACTCAATGTTCGCTTAGCAGGATGCATTTACTAGCTGTAAGAACAATTTTCTCTGCTACTGTGTGCAAAAAGTTAAGATGATGTTGTATCAGCCTGCGTCTTCATGGCGGGATCCTGAAGAAAATATGAAGAAAAAAAGCCCTGCATGACCACTTGGGATATTTTCTTTGTTAACTTAACTTTTAATAGCGTTGGACTTATGAAAACGCCAAACAGCCAAAATGATCCATGAGTGTGTGTGAAATTCATTTAATTGCTTGCTTACCATCAATTTTCTCCACATTTCACCAAGACCTCTAGGCGCACCTGAGCTCACTCCAGAACACAACAGCTGTGAACCGGTGCAGCAGAGGACGACCGAGAACTATGAATTACTCCCGCAGTCGCTCTTCGTCTTAACACAGGCTCATTACTGGTCAGTGTTTCACAAAAACTCCAAGGGGCTGCAGTAGCTGGCTGCCAGATTGCCTGTCCCATCTGTGTGCTCACGTTTAGTAGAGGGAGGAAAATTAGGGACAGGAAGAGCAGGAAAGATGCTGAGGGAAGCTGTGTCTACTTGTACGAATACATGTGTTCCCCAGGACGAAAACATTGGAAACATTAGAACGAGACACGCTGCCAAGCAACGGTGTACGAGAACAAAACAAACAAAAGACAACAAAATGACAAAGGGAGTTAATGTCAAATAAGATGAGGCATCTTGATTAGAAAATGGAACTCTTTTTGGAAAAATGAGCGAAAAGAGAGACGGTATTTGAATGAGGTCTGAGTAGTTCTCTCAGATCATCACCAAGCAAACTGCCACTTCTGATTAATCTTGATCGAACATCTCTTTGTGTTTGTGCATCTCGAACATATTCCATTTGTTTCCCCAAGGGGAGATAGTGAAGCAGCAGCACTAACAACTGATTATGTATTCTGCATTCAGTATATGGTTTAGCACAGGGGACCTCAGGCTTTCTCAGAACCATATTTTATGTATTTTTTTTTATTTATTCCAGTTTCATAAAAAAACAAACAAATTAGATAATGTGGACGGGGAGTCTGGGATTAATTTTGAAGCAGCTGATTAGTGTGTGTTTGTGTGTCCTGGATAATTGTGTCTGGGACCATGCCTAAAAAGCCTGCAGGCTTTGCTGGAGTCTGGGAGATAGAAATACTCCCTCCTCCTCTTATTCCCGTCTCAGCCCATCCCCCCTCCAGCCCACTCATTCTGGCATTTTCAATTTTTTCTGTTGTCTGGAAGAAAAACTTGTTCTTTGACGGGTGTCTTCTTCCCTCTTTTTGTCACTTAACACATCTGCTCTTCTATTTTCCCACCTTCCCTTTTTCCCTCTTCTTCACTCTCCCCTCTTTCCTTCATCAGTGCACCTCCTCCCTGACAGAAATCTGATTTCACAGCACAGAGCACAATTTGTTAAATTCTTACTTTTAATAAAAGGGTACATCAGAATCAAAGTAAAACAGGAAACGTGTTTAATGACAAAACTTTGCAAAACAATAGCAGCTCAAGTGTGAAGCTTTCTGCACTACTGCAAAAGTGCAAATACCTACTGGTTGCGTCTCAGCAACCCGTCTTGTCAGTCTCCTCTAAAGATCAGTAAACAGCAGCGTGTGCAGATAGCTAATCAGGAAGTCGGTAAACAAAAAGGAATGTTTTCATCTTAAATTAGGCAATCTGGTTTTGTGTTTAATCCCAAGCAACGTAACAGGGAGTGTTCAGAGGCTGAGATGAAGTACCAACTCACCAAGTGACTTTAGGGAACAGAAAGTCTCCAAGCCTTTAACATGGCTGCACCGAACTTTGGTTTGATTTAATTTTACTGGACTTGTGTCTTGTATTAAGTTGAATTATTTTTAAATTAAATACTCAACTCAGCTCTTCTTATCTGTGATCAGATGACGATCACTGTAACCATCATGATGTAACTTATCCGAGCAGCTTTGTGTGTAACTTCTTGTTATAAATCCAAACAAATTATTAGGTATTGAATATGGATATTAAGTAACTCTACTGCAGGACCCTGATCAGGTCCAGGCCAATCCGTCCCCTCTGAGGGTCCACATTCAGGACCCTGACCTCCACCCGTTCCCCAGGTCCCAGAGCCAGGCTGCGGCGGCGCTGGCTCACAGGCAGTTTGTCCGGTGTGATGTTGCTCTTGTGGATAAGGCCCGAGCGGCCAACACCGATATCTACAAAAGCCCCGAACAGTGTTGTGTTGTCCACCCGGCCCGTCAGCACCGCACCCACCCGCAGATCACTCATCGACACAATGCCTCGCTTAAAGTCGGCCTGCCCAAAATCTGGGGATGGCAAGAAAAAGAGAGAGAATTTCAAAAAGATTATGTAGCTTGATGGAAGTGAGGGAAAAAGATCCATGACAAGATCAGGTGTGGATCGGGGCTCGAAGAAATATTTTGGAGAGACAGACGGGAAAAGGGGATGCAGGAAAGCAAGGGGGTAGAAATGATAAACAGATATAATATTTCAAGAAGTAACTGAACACTTGTGTCTGCATACTTCCACATTTCTCAGCATTATATTTTACCTCCCTTTTCCACTTGGCCTGTTCATGAGAGACCTTTTTCCTTTCTGTATCATTAACACAAACAAGGAAGGCTCGCGCCCCAGGAAATAGTCCGGTCCAATTATCCTCCCTACAGCACTGATTTCATGTGGTAGCCTCGGCTCATCTGTTTACTCAGCTGAGCACTGGCGAGAAGGCCAAGCGCAGAGTGCTGCAACCGAATAGGGCCAACCTGAGAATGAACCTAGAAGCTGCGTTCCTTAATTTTGAGAAGAGTTAGCCAGCACTAACTGGGTATCCAGACTTCACTTTTTTCCGCTCCACATAAAACTGAAGCCTGATTAAAAGGCACAGAAACTTATTTGACTGATCAGTTAAAAAAATCTGATATCAGTTGCAAAAAATGACTTTATATACACCAAAGCTCATTAGTTGCCAACAAGGTTTTCATGCACTTAATCCTTGTTTTTAAATAAGGAAAGCAGTCCTGAAGCTGTGTCCTACATTTATTTATGATGTAGGAAAAGGAAAATAAACTCAATTAATTTTCAGAAATAATCATTTCTGAAATGCATTTTTCAAGAATCAGTAAGTGAGGTGTTACACCCACAAATAATCAGTCAGTTTAAATACCGAGCGCTTTATTTAAATACCAGCACTCAGTGCCCATATTATTGCTATTAAAGTGTCAAAGGGACAGTAACATTTTTTACATATATTATCTTAAAAGCATTGTAGTCTCTATTGGAATTTGAAGTAAAAAGACTCTCCCTTTACTTCCTCTTTAGCACTGAATACAATTTTAAATCCCACATGTATCATATCTTTTTACAACACATGACTTTGAGCTAACTCTCGTACGATGGGTGAAAGATAAATTCTTTGCCTACAGTAGAAGAAGAGGAGTTGCTCAGCTCTCATTAAATGCATGTAAAAGTATAGAATGAAGAAGAAAGAAGGTATAACTTGAATTGTATTTCTGTTTTAGGGAACTGAGGGTGGCAAATTAGCACTGAGAAATTCAACATCATCAGCTTTCATGCAGTCATCCATCCTATCACAGGCAACAGTGGGGGTGGGCACCCCTTCTTAAAGCATGGTGAAGAGGAGGTGATGCTGAACTGAAACATGGCAGACAGAGATGACTGCAAGAAGGCTGATCTAGTCCATTTTCTCAGAGAAATGCTGACTTGCAGTTTTCAGCCACTCTAAACAGGAATACCACAGAGGTTACTGAAGTCAAACTTTCTGCATAATCGCTTAAAATCCTTTTTTTAGAAATATGGCCAAGAAAAAGAAAATAAAGAGTGAAAAAAATGGCATGGCCCAAAATTCTAGTTAAGAAAACAAATTTCAGCCACAGCAAAACTGCCGAAAAATCTGAAAGTTTGTGACTGTCCATGATTTAAATAGCATGTTTATGTGTAACTGACCTCAGGACTATGATATTAAGGAGAAAAACAGAGGTCTTTGTGTATTTTTGTGTGTCTGTGAAGACATTCTGTCCAACAACAAAATCTGCTGGACCCATCACACCCTGTCAGAAACAGTGCTTGTGCTGTTGGAGTACAGGGACGAAGCCACAGAACTGTCAGATCCTATCGAGTTACACTGCCAAGACATGCCTATTATAATAAAGGCACAAGAACAGTCAGAGTGTGTTTTAACTAGCAAACCAGTCAAAGAACTGGACAAATACACGTTCAACTTTCTATCAGTCAGTAGGGACCCATTAAGGACATTATGAAGAAAGATGAGAGACTTACAGAAGTTACTGCTACTGCTAAGGATGCAGATATATGCTGTCTATAAAACTTTATACTATGCAAAACACTATTACTGTTGTGTTCAGTGACTAGAGTTTTGCACAAAATATAGTAGCAATAACAGATGCATGACCTCGGGCAAATGCTAAGAAATAAGAGCTTAGCTGTGGTTTTGCTCGGTTTCAGTTAATTGATAAATGAATTATTCATAAAAAAGGGGGTGTGTAATGAACATAAATTCATGTAAACATTGTTCAGTTCCTCTCAAAATCTGAAAAATCGAACTGTTAAAAAATGTGTCAATAGTGATTTTACATTGCAGAGTATGCAGTTTTTTTCATTATTTGTTTTCACTGTGTCAAAAAATGAGTTGATGTCAATATTTCAGGGTGATTGTGTGAGGTAAGAATCTTACTTTGTCGCATGTCAAACCCAGGGGGCTGTGTGAGGCCATCTATGATGAGTTTCAGGGTCTCTGGCGTTGTCTCCACTGTCCTGGCCAGCTCCTCCACACTGCTGCCCCTCACCTTGCTCTCCACACAATGTTGCAGGCCTTCACTCCCAATCTGGTCTGCACTCCCACCCACGATGGACAGAAATCTGGACAGGAGTGAAGTAAAAGTATGTATAATATAGTGCAAAGTGTGACAATTAAATCATTCAAAACTACAAAACATTTAGGTGCGCTCGCATAAGTTTATGTAATGGGCTGAAGGAGACATAATGCACATGAATAAGTCAGATGTCCATGTTGGGCTTAAGCACCACACCTCTGACAGGTGGAGTAAGACAGAGTAGAAGAGAAAGGATGGTAAAAGTACCTACAGACTTGGAAGAAAAAGATAAAAGATGACAAAAGCAAAGAAGCAGAAAGGAAGGGTGGAAAAGCTAAAGCAGGTAAAGAGAGAGGGAGAAGGGGCAAAAGGGGGAGGGCAGAAGAGGTGTGGGACTAATTACACACCAAGTCATGAGCTGCCAAGGCGGGGCTTTCTGTTCTAAAAGCACACACAAGCACAAATACACACATTTACTTTACCCCCTATTAAATCAGGTAAATCCACAGTGGGCTGTAAACGCTGTGACACCTTGTCTCATGAAACTGCTTCCACTTCGCTAAGGTTGGGCTGTTTGTCCATCTGTCAACCGCCTGGAAAAAAGCCCCTTCTATTGCTTTATTCTAGCAGGATGTCCCACCTTCAGAATGTCTAGACAGTCATTCAGGTCGCACCATTTAAAATTCACTGAACCTGAGATTTAAATCCAGACTAATTAGCTAGTCTGCGTTCTAAAAAGACTTATTAACAGACTGGAGTTCGAGCCAGAGTAGCCAATAGGGGTTGTGGAAAATGTGTAATGTGCGCATATTGTACTGTATGTATGTACATGTTATTTACAGTAGGCATTTTCCATGGCTGCTGATAGATGTGGGTGAATTTGCCTCTGTGCATGTGTTCATTTGCGGACCAGCTGGGCAGCGTCCGTGATGGATGTCGCTCACTGGCAGCCTGACGCCAAACAGACTCTGCAGCTGTCCCCGACCCCGCCCCCACCCCCTCTGATGGACAGAACAGGTGGACACACATATACGAGAACACACATACACAAAGTTGATTCATACACAATGTTGCTCAGAAATTCTCATTTGGCAGTGGCAGCGACATTGCGGATGTAACGGGACACGGCTTGTGTACAAACTATGTACGAGACAGCTGTGAGCAGAGAGGCCCCTACCAGCGAAGTCACCATCTCCTGTCCAAAAGTAGGAGACAAGCGGAATCCATCCTTCAACACCAGAAAGTCACATCGGTACAAAATAGAAGCGGAGTATGTGCCAGAAATGGCTTAGCGGTGAGGAAACAGCACCTTTGGACCAAAATGGATGCCTGTTTAACACTAGGCTCCTCTCTCCTGTGTCCCCCTCAGCTTCTTAACTTTCCAACTACATATAGCGTTACAGGAAAAGAATACTTGAATCATGGTGGCCTAGAGGTCTGAGACGCCACATACCACATAGCTCCAATGGTTTGAATCCAGCCTGGGTCTTTTGCTGCAGGTCATCCTTCTTCCCCTCTCTTACAAAAAGTATTTCCTGTCTTTCTCTACTAGGCCAAAATTTGTGAAAATATCAAAAAATAACCTGTGAAAAATCTGCAATGGAGTATAAAATACAACAGAAAATGTGTTCTATCTAGTGAAGTACAACAAGCAAAGTGTATTGTCAGGCTTTTATCTTATTTTGTAACATTTTATATAGACATTCATAAAAAAAAGCTTATCCTCTTACTGGAAAAAAACAAGTTTATGCCAATAAGACTTCCAGTGTCACTGACACTCAAACTACAGTTCCAATTTTATTCATGTGCAGTCTTTTCTCAGTTAATTTTCACTGATAGTAGAGCTTCACATCCTTTACAACATCAGAGATCTAAACTTATGAACACAAAGGTCCAGGAGGGCACATATGATCACTTTCCAGAATGAATATAGGAGCAACCCTTTAACTTATGATTGACATAAAAAATATTCAAGATGGAACGATAGTGGAAGAGGAGCTTAGGAAGTTAAACCAGTGCTGAATCAAGAACAGGCTGCATTCTGGCTCTGGGTCTCACAATGGTTTTGGTGGGTGGTGGGTTTCACTTTCAGGTGTGTATCTGTGTGTGTGTGTTGCTCATCTCATTTTTCCAAGGGTGTATGTTAGTATTTAAGGGGTACCAGGAGTCCAGAGGCCTCAACCGCTGTTGGGTTCATACTCATATAATTACTACCAACACTATGTGTGTGTGTGTATGCGTGAATGTGGGGTTGGGTGGGCTGGGAAATAGATTTTATCCAGGCCCACAGCAAGAACCCATTCTGTCTTATATTATAGGAATATTGGGCCCCGACTGTTACATATCAGAGAAATATTCGTCATAAAGTGGACCCCCTCCGTCTCATATCTGAGAAATACTATTTATTTCATGGAACGGACCCAACTATATAACAACATTAAGCCTCACTGATATTTGATGTGGATTTTTCAAACAGGGTGGATCTTCCACAGCTAAAAATCAGCCCTTTTTACTGAAATCTTTCAAGATATAGTAACTTTTAATAATGTTCCACGATTTCTGAAATAAATATGGACAAACTGTGCATGCTTGTGTGTGTGCTTGTGTGTGTGTGTGTGTGTGTGTGTTGTATAAGATTACAGACACAGGGTGATGTGTGGACTGTGAGCAGTAATGGAGGATCCAGTTTCGCTGTGATAAACATGATATTCCTCATATACCATTAAAGCACACACACAGAAAGCCTCCACAAAGCTCCCCCCATAGCTCCTGTTCTCTTTGGTTGTAGGTGAAGATGTGAGAAGAACAGTGAGGCATCTCAGTGACGCCTTAACATCTAATGCTCTAGACAAGTTGGGACTTTTCAATTAGAGAAAGGGGTTAAGTGTCTCCCAATATAATTATTAGTGATTCTACAAGAGAGTGTTTTCTACAGTATTTAAAAAAATCACTTTAAAAAACTCACTGTGGTATAAAGAACGTATGGAGGCAAATGAATCAACTGTTTCACCAGAAGTGGGATCAAATCCTTGTTTTACAATCTCAAGTAATACTCACGTATTTTGCTGAAGTTACAAGTTAAGATAGTTAAAAAAAACAAAAGTAGCATTGTCATAAATATTCCATGTGGAGCTTGTTAACAGTACAGTCAATGTTAGTGGTTTTTCCTGCAATTTGATTGGATGTTGCTGGATTGGTTCAAACAAAGTGGATCTGTGTGTTTTGTTTTCATTCAGATCCATCAGTAGATAAAGCAGCCAGTTTTAACCTGAAGTCCTGACAGAACAAGACAATTAAAACTGAAACATATACACACACGTGACAACATAAAAACATACAAACACACTCTGCCAGGTGTGAGTAATGATGACTGGCATTTAAGAGAGCCCCATTACAACAGGAGCATTTTGGCACCTCACTGAGTTGTTAAAACAAACACCGCTGAGTAAGAAAGACAGACAGAATGAAAGAGAGAGTTAGCGAGAGGAAGGGAGAGAGAGATAAAGCCAGCTGTTTGGACGGATGGATGGAGGTGAAAAGGTGTCTGCCCAGAAAACAAGAAGGACACAGA
Source organism: Acanthurus leucopareius (assembly GCA_029814765.1). Classification (NCBI taxonomy): domain Eukaryota; kingdom Metazoa; phylum Chordata; class Actinopteri; order Acanthuriformes; family Acanthuridae; genus Acanthurus; species Acanthurus leucopareius. The sequence continues at coordinate 19,347,380 of JAQMCX010000003.1, forward strand.
AAACAAAGAAGATAATTTAGAGAAACAAGCTGTGTGGATTTGGAGAAAACTAGAAAGTTGAATGTGAAGAAGAGAACAATAAGGAAGAGGGAATAAAAGATATAGAGTGTATAGAAATGGAAGAAGGTGATAGTTTGTCCTTTTAAATCTCTGACCCCTTCTGTACTTTATGATGCAGTTTCTGACGAATAGACACACAAAAACCTACAAACACACACATTTACTTATCTAAAGTAGGAAAGATGAGCAAAAAAACAGTCTCATGAAAGCAGCATCCATCTTTCTTCACACACTGGCACACAGAGACACACCCACCCTCTTACACACATGTGCTGAGGCCATTAAAGGCGCATCAACATGAGGGGAGCAATGCTTAGAGCCACTAGTGTCAGAAATTATGTAGACTAAACACAGTTGAGTGACTACAGCTGTGGGAAAGAGGGCTCTCTCTTTCTCTTTCTATACCCATCTGTTTCACACTCACACACACACACACACACAAAGGGTTACGACGTATAGGTCTTGGGCAGATTTTCAATGCGCTTTCAATATCTGCATCAGCAGTGCAAACAATCATTTCTCACACAAGGAAACACACATACACAGGCATATAGAAATGCACACATCCAAAATAAATGCCTCCTCTCTTGTATTTCATATCTGTGTAAATCAAATCATAGTCCTTCACCACTTTAAACAGCCCCATATGAGACAGTGTCAAAACCAACTCCATCTAAGCCTGAACATGCTTTGGTCAGTGAGGTAGGCTGCTGTGGGAGTGTTTGTGTATTTGTACTGTACCTCTGTGCCACATGGTAGGACTCTGGGTGTATACAGGTCTGGTCCAGGGGGTTAAATGAGGTTGGTATGTTGACAGAAGTTTTTCCTTTGCCCTTCTTCACTGCTGGTTTCTCTGGCACTGCTGGTACAGGCTGATGTGAGGATCTGGTACTGTTTTAACAAGAAAAAAAAAATATTTTAAACTTGTGAAGTCAAAGTCTTTGAGAACCATCTTATCAACGTACAACTTTTTACCATAGCATCTATTTATATTTTCAATGGAAGTCATTTAATGATGTTTGCATCACTTTAAGCATTTGAAGCTTACATTTAAAAACATTATTTTTCAAGAAACAATTCGTTTGTGACTCTGAAAAATGCTCATATATTGTAAATTACATCCATATTATGTATTTATACAGATCTGGCCTGTTCTTATATATATTGTATGTATTAGTATTCAATCTGGTATCTTATTTTTACCAACTTCAATTTTTTTTTATTTAAATTTTTTGGCTTATGCTACCATCTTCGAGCATTTATCACACATGTTGGAGCAGAACCTCAATTTCTGTTTAACTTTCTAAATTAAACATTTTATTCTTTGACAACACAAACAAAATGCCACAGAGAAAATCTCAGATGTATATATTCAAAAACCTGGCGAAATCAAACCAAAATTACCTGCTTGGCTGGATTCCACAAGAAAATATTTTTTTCCTGCAAAGTGCAACATGAAACCGAATCTGAGTCGTATGTGTGTGTGCCTCTATATGTACACACAGTTTGCATATGACTGTGTACCTGGTTTGTGGGTTGATTCTAATGAAGCCAGCACATTGCTGGTAGGTCTTGGGCCCCATGCCTTTAACCAGTTTGAGTTGCTCTCTGTTGATGAAGGGACCATTCTGCTCTTTCCACTCCGCTATATTCCTCGCTCGGCCCGCATTTAAGCCAGCTATATGCCTAGGAGATAAAACAACAAATAAAAAGAGGGAAATGTCACACAACACATCATTTACTTTTTTAAAAATAATTTCTGGAAGTTTGTTGAGGTCTTTGTGTTTATTTCTAAGGTCTCTGTTCTACTTCGGATGCTTATGAGAAAAACAGTCAAGTGAAAAATAAAACTCAGGGAAAACCGCAGTTTAGTTTCAAACTACAATACGTACAATGTAATTACACACAACTTTGTAGCATTTTCTTTATACACTGCCCACACTAGATTTCTATAATATACAAACAAACAGAGCACATTGTGCAGACTGTGACATAGCATTCAAACAAGCGAGAGCAACAGTCGCAAGAGACACATTTGAGCCAATATCTAGTGAGTATATTTTTCAGTTTTGGCTGAGCAACGAAGAGAGGTGATTTGAAACTCAATTAGGTCTGCTGTTAATGTCCACAGTGACTCACTCACACTAAAACACACAGCAATGTCAACACTCACCATAATACCTCAGTCATCAACACGTCTGTGTGTGTGTGTGTGTGTAATGTGTCTATGTGTCTGTAACATAACTTCTGGCAAGAGTGGAAAAAGCTCACTTTTGGAGCAGACAGGTAAACAGATGACCTGATGCCTGCCCTGCAGCTAATGCCAGCTCATTTTATACTGTTTGTATCCACCGCAAATGTGTGTGTGCATTTACCAAATCTGTGTTTGACACTTAATCTTCACTACTCCAGAATCAAGTGTATGTACATAAATGTATATGTGCACAGTAGTCTATCAAAGATATTGCATCTTTGTTTATTTGTGTGTTTGTGTGTATTTGTGTGTGTTTGTGTATGTGTCTACCTTGCCTAATCCCCTCTGTTGATTACATTCGGCTCAGTATGTGAGGCCAGGGTGTGAGGCATTAGTCTTAACAGAGAGCTGGCAGGCTGTCTATGTGTTGTGTCTATGTCATGTTTGTGTGTGTGTGTGTGTGTGTGTGTGTGTGTGTTTGTGTGTATGCAGCAAGTATGGGCTGTGGATGTGTGTGAATGAAGCTCTGCCATGTTGTGACTGCTAAGGGAAAGTATGCCAGAGGTCTAAGCCCTACTTCATCTCTTTCACCCTTTAAATGTGTGTGTGTGTGTGTGCATACATGCACTTGCTTGTGAGCACATACACATGTGTGTTGTTTTGTGTCGTCTACCTCATCAGTGTCTCTGAGCAGATGTTGATGTCCACCCCCACAAAGCTCACACACTCCTGCACCACGCCGTCCAGCGCTGCCTTCAGAGCTCCGGCTGACACATCATGCTAGAAACGGACATGAAGCGAAACACACAGAAGAAATCTCAGGCTGAAAACTGGATTAGCAGAGAAAACGACATTAAATTACAGCTTTGGGCCCCCCCTTACATTCTAAAACACACAGACATACTGCATATGAGCAAGCACTCTTTAGTTACTCAAACAGTTTATGACTGTACGAGTCTTTTACAGTTGGAATCACAGTGAAACTCTGTAGAAAGTTCTATCAAAATTTAAATTTACTTTTAAGCTAATACTGCTGCTTTTGGGTTTTTGCAATGCTGTAAATTTTTGTCATATTTTCACCCAATATGCCCATCTTTTATTGCAGACTTTTTAAGAAAATTTCATAATCATTCTCTGTTTACACAACCCCAAATGCTGTATTTATTCACTTTTATTTCTCATCTGGTCCTGTGAAGACACAATCTCCAGAGAGAAAAAAGAGAAAAAGAGACAGAGATTGAGAGAGAGAGAAAAGTTTAGTTTGGCAAAAATGTAACTCTCCCGCTAACAAAGTGTTCTCGTTACTAGATCTCTCCGTCGATGAAGATCCTCTGAATGAACTCTTCACATTTTCTGACCACCAGCCAATCAATGATTAATCAAGACATATTTTCCAAAAGGACTGGAATATTTTTCCTAATAAAGAGCTGGGATGACAGCCAATGACGCAAATAAAGGAAAGGAAAGGAGAGAGGACAGGAGAGGCTAGTGTTGTTACATAAAACAACATGTCAAACAACAATTTTTGGGAGCATCAATAAATTACCAAAAAATAAACTTGATCAAAACAAAACACCAGAATTAAAATGTTAAACATGGTCTATGAGGTCTAGCAGTCGTCCCCGAACACACAGAGGGACTGAAGGACACGGCCAAAAATCAAAGAGTTCAGCTGGACAGATGCCTCAGCAACTGCTTAAGGATTAGCTGACAGTCCAAACTAGACTACTGTTGGGCTGTGACTGTGTGTGTGTGTGTGTGTGTGTGTGTGTGTGTGTGTGTGTGAACGTGACTGAGACCAGCATTGGTTGTCCTGTAACACGATCAAGCTCTGAACAAACTTTGGCTTGTAAACATACAACAACAACACCAGCTAGCAAATGCACACTTCTCAGTCAGCTATAAAAGGACAGCAGGACAGATGAGGACAGACAGGGAGAGTGAGACAGGCTGAGGTATATAGGGTTGAAAAAATACATCAGACTTTCACAGTCAGATCACAAATTCAGTGATACCCTGTTTTTACAAATACAATGTTATGACATAATAATTTATAACTGCAAATTTAAACTTTTACATTTCACTACCTAAAGACATTAGACACTTTCTTTAATAATAAATAAAATGACCGCGATGAAGGCAGAGCTGAGGAGGAGAAATAAATATTTACCTGAACTCTCCTAAATTTATCAAAATCCAAAACTATTAAAAGACTTTTTATATATTTTTGGTGTTTCTAAATTCAAATACATTATTTTTTAATTATGGCATGGATTATTGCACCTAGTAGTTTAAATGAAAAAAAATCATATATTTCAACATTATTTACAATTTAATGTGACTGGATGTTTTCATCTTAAAAAAAAATATTTTGATAATTACTTACCATATTTATCTCAATTTTAAATTTTTAAATAGCTCAGGTTTAAATTTTATTAGTGCTGCTGACAAAATTTCCTTATAAAGAGATAAACTTATTGTTTTAATACCAGCAACACAACTAAGCTTACAATCAGAAGGATAAATAACACTGTGATTCAGCAGAAAGGAAAAGACGGATGAAGTAGTGTCAGAGACAGTACAGCGCCCCTGGTGACCACTCATGTGACCTGCAGTCTGATTTTAAGCGTCAACGCTGAGGCTCGACAGCCAGAGGCATCATGGAAACAATAAAAATTGCTTTCCAAACAACAAGATATACCCATAAAACAAGACTGAAAGTTTTATGATTTTCAGTGAGTAGATACATAAAGAGATAGGTAGACAGAGATAGTCAGGGAAAAAAAGAGGAAATCATCTGTAATTCCACACCGTAGAATGTTTTTACACGAGAAAAGTGAAGGTGTGTGTGTGTGAGTTTTAACCTGCAGTAAAAAACCCCAATGAATGTGTTCTCACATTCTTACTGAAACCTTATAGAGGTGGGAGCAGCAAAAGAAGAAGATATTGCAACACAGGGGTGTAAATGCACCTCAGCACATAACTGTGCTCATTTAGGAATGAGGAAAACATAAGGTGAAACAATAACTTTAATGAGCATTAGTTTTATTCTAATTTTGAAAAGTTTCAGAAAAAAAATGATAACACTTTATTCTACATGACTAGTGTTTTGAAATTAATCCAGCTAGTTGGTTAAAAATTCATATCCTAATATTCAATTTTATTTATTACACTAGATAGATAGATAATATTGACTGGCCTGGTCAAAAACAGTACAATACTATTATTTCAATAGGTGTAAAATGTAAAGAAGCCTTAAATCAGGTTATTTGGCTCGGTTGATAGAAGTTATCTCTTGCACCAGCAGCAGAGATTTAATGTGTGCAAGGGAATAACTGATACAGAAAACAAGCAAGTTCTGCTCTATTAAACACACATACACACAATCCAGCATTTGTGTGAGTCTGTCCTGACATCCAGAGGCCCTCGTAGTGCTTTACTCAGTTTACAGTGGCACGAACTGCACCAGTGGAGCGTGTCCTCCTGCAACTTTTAATCTGTTTCTCAATCCATGATGAATCTATTTTTCCTCCCTCTCTCCTCTCATTAATCTAAACTTCCACTAAACTTGCCAATGGGCAACATAAATCACAAATGCAACTTACAAAATTCAGAGTTATCATCTCAACCATCAATGTGTAGTGCTTATAGTATGTTAAGTGTTTACATTTTGACTCTGTGGGAGTCAATATTTTACTCTAATCCACCTTCCCTACAGTCCTGCTCTGAAATTACAGCTTCCTCTCTCATGTCTCATTTGCTGCAATACTTTTCTTCAAATGACTTTTCAATCTCTGCGGTTTTCTCTGACAATTTCACTCTAAATTGTATTTTAAGTGTCTTAATTAGGACTGCAGGGTGGTTTGGCGGCACACAGGGGAGAGTGAGAGGAATTAGCAGGATTTCAAAGAGATTTTAGACAAACACTTTTATTAAATATACCCCAAATCTTTACCCAGTGAGAAATGCATATCTTGCTACCCTGTGGGCAGACTTTTACAAACTGTAATTTCATCAACCTCACTGAAACGCTACCATTCATTTCTGGAACCACCTCCACTTCTTGGTCCCAACGCCTGGACCTCCAAACCTCAAAATCATCCAGAGCCAATGGACTGGATCCCTATGTGTGAAGGTCATGTTTGGTTTGGCCAGAAAGCAGCTGAAACCAGCCAACCAATGCGCAAGAACAAAGTGCTTCTGTCTGCACTTTGAGTACTTAAATGCTGCCATGTTACCACATGTCAATCAGAAAGAGAAAAAGATTGTGGTGTGAAAGACAGAACAGGGGAGACAGACAGAAAACCAAAACAAGAATCTTAGCGAGTCATTTTGCTGAGACATTGAAAAATATTTATGTCCTTTTTTCTGATTCTGAAACACACATGTAGACTTTCTTTGAAACATAAAGCATACACATAATCTAAATCCAGAAGTTATAAATATGGTGAAGCAGAAAGTAGGAGTGCAGGAGAGGAAAGAGGGACGCAAAGCCACTGCTGAGAGTTAATGTGCTGACTGACAGTGATGGAGGAGGTCTTCAGACTGACAGCAGAGAGAAACATCATATATGAATAATGCTACTAAGAGCTTGGCAACTGGATCCATGCTGGAGCCAGAATGGCTGCATGTACCAGCAGCCTGAAGGCAGAGAATGAATGATGGAAGGATAACTGTAAGATGATTACAAACTCCAGGATCAATCACATAGCACAAGGCCTCGCTCCACTGCAATCAGCCTGGGACATGAGAAACTTGTCTTACAGATTCAGCATATTTTCATATTGTCAATCACCACCAGTGAATAAGAGTCTTCAAATACAATTTAATAAGCAATCAGGATGAAGTAAGTCACTATTTTGTCAACAAGTGTATTTTTAAGACATGTTAATTCTTAACTTTAGTGGCATATTGAATTTCATCCTGTTAAATGTTGTTGCCAAACACTGTAATTACAAAGGAAAAACACAGTAATTTCAGTCTTGGTGACCCGATAAACACGCTCTGCTAGCAGTGTATTCAAGTATTTTATGCTCCTAAGTTTCCAACAACTAGACTACTGATGAGCTACACTAGAGTTAAAATGAGCAATACTAGCAGGTTGTTTTTAGCTTAGGAGACCAAAAAATAGCAGAAGTGTAAAGTTAGGCTATAGGGAAAGGGCATCTGAACCCATAAAAACCTTAAACACAGCTTTATTCTAATGGCTGTAGATGTAATCACAGAATCTCACAAAAGTCCTCAAACATGACTTGGCTCTCTTAAAAGAAAAAAAAAATACAAGCCAGTTTTTTATTTTTTTCTCTCTAACTGTGTTCCACCTTGTGAATTTTTTTTGACAAATCTGTATTATATAATAGAATAAATTAATACTCCACATTTTAAACTCTCTAATAATAATTGGACTATGTACAAACTCACAAGGTACCTGAGGTTATCTGAAGGTCATGTACTGCTTGACTGACAGCTTCTATAAGGCCTCTGAGAGCTTTCTCCTGAACAAACTGTATACTATTCCAGGCACGTAGACTCGGCTTGTACAGTAGTCTGTCTGTGTTTGTGTGTGAGTGCGTGTGTTTGTGTGTGTGTACGTGTACACACGCGCATGTATGCACGTGGTAATTCGTGTTCAGCTGAATACTAATCATAAATCAGCAGCTGAAAGTGATATGACAGCACAGAGATGGTTTTATGTTTTCTCTAACACCATTCATGAATGCTTAATGGCTGTTTCGCAACTTCCTGCGAAACAATCACACATTACACACACACACACACACTCATTACCTGAGGGACTGCAAAACAGAGCATGAGAAAATCAAAACAGAAGTTCCAAGACATACACAGGAAGTCCAAATTGCATGCTGACTGAGGCAGAATGTTTGACTTAGAATAAAATCTATTTAAATTATTTGGGCAAAACATATTTTGACACACACATTACATTGAAAACAAAGAGGTAAGTCACGCGTTTTTTGTTGCCCAAAAGGAAATAAGTTTTCCAGAAGCATAACCTCAGATCAGCAGATTCAGATCATCATTCTAAATACTCAAAAAACACACTTTTTCTTCTTTCATGGCATTTTTGTTTGTGTGTCTTGCCCTTCAACAAAATGACAACATTGGTATTAGATGGTCCCTGTAAAAGAAAAGGTTACTTACTTAAAAGCCCAAACACATATATCCTCACTTATTGTTAACTGTGCTAGAAAAAGTAGCTTGGCATGACAACAGGCAGTAAATATTTTATAGATTGTTAAGTAGGATTAAAATTAGCATGAGCCAGTTTAATTCCTTTACACTGACAGAGACACAAACTTGACTCATCTCCCAACCTCAATCAACACACCAACACAGAGACACATGCTCTGATGGACCTAAGGGAAATAATTAAAATAGTAGCAGGTATGTTTGGCAGCTTCCGCAGACTTATTAAGTCTTCAGGAGCCTGTTTTATTTTTTATATATTATTTTTTTCCCACGCCTCAAAACGCAGAGGCAGGAACTAGCAATCACTGTCAACTCTTTATTTCTCACTCTCCTTCCTTCTCTCAGCTCTGTTCGCTCCTGTCTCCCCTGTAGGCGCTACAGTTCGAGAGCGGAAAGATAGCACGCTCAAGTGCTCACAAACACATCTGCACAGCTACAGCACACACACAGCGCTATAGGCAAAGCAGCCGAATTGTGAAGTGTTACATCATTTGCAGTAGCTGAAGGTAAAAACCTCAAATTCAGTCAACTTAATTTCTAAGTTAAGGAAAACTCATCTGAAGGTGCAGATTTTTATCAGAGTGGCTGGCTCTGAAAAAACTCAGCACTGTCAATTGAAAAGACAAAAAAATGTAACTGTAGAATAAAAGTGAACAACATTTCTTTTGTAATTTTGACAAAGTCTAATACCCTACTTACTTAATCAGTCAGAATCACAATCAGGTTAAATGCCAATTTTTCACATACAAAATTTTTCTTACTATTTTGGTAAATATAAAAATAACAGTAATGGGTACATAATAACAGTGGAAGGAGGAAAAAATGTGGTAAATAATTATAATGTAGAAATGACACTTACAGGTCTATTAAGTGTCATTAAGAGTATCAAAGTGTTTTTTTAAAGGCTTATTTATTAAAAATAAATCAGTACTGGCACAGTCACTGGACAATAATGTAAAACATAGTTCTTTTAACTGAAATATTGCTATCAGGTTTTTCTTTAAACCTCAAATATCACAATTGTTATCGACCTCAACTGATTTTTGCCTTTAATAAGCCACGGCGGTTGCAGCTTCCTTTCCAAACCTCGGCCACATTCAGACTCTTAATTTCCTGACCACATCGGATTCCCTGACATTTTGACAACAAGCAGCAAACCCAGACTTTGGATTCTGAAGTTCCTTCATTTACATCTGATGCTGTGCTCTACAGTGCCTACAGTGTTCATGATACATGCTCTACCACTTCACAAAAGAGAGAAGACATTATAGCAAGAAAAGAAGGGCAGAGGAAAGGGAGTCATCGGGATACGAGCAGGAAAACTCTTGCAAAACGATCGAGTGGGAGAGGGAGAGCGGTCGAAAGAGGCGAGGAGAAGAGTGACAGTTTCTTTAATATCCGGCTTGCAGGCAATGTTTTCTTACACAGCAGTGTGTTTCTGTGTGTGTATTTTCCAGTAGCAGTTAGTTTCACAGCCCTGGGAATTACCCAGCTGTCAACAGAACACAGCAACGTAAAGAGAAGATTGACAGATGAAGACGCTGTCCAAAGGGCCACACCCACTAAGTGTCCAATTATTTAGGACGCAATATTCCTGAAATGTTTATCCGTGTGAGTGTCTCAAAGAGTGTCTTCTACTTGTATTGTACTTTGGATAACCATTAATATTTAAAAAAAAAAAAAAAATTAAGAGCATTGGTTCTCCATACAAACAGACGTTTATCTGGCGAACTCAGTATCCAGAAAAACCTGTCAGCCAGTGGTGCTGTAATGAAAACAGTGTTCCCACACCAATACTTACATCCAATCTGATTTTAATGGGCCTCACTTTTTTAGCCCTCAGCTCATTTCCTCCTTTCTCTCAGAGCTGTCACTCACTGAGTCAGCAGAGGGAGAGAGAAAGAGAGAGCATGCTGTGCCAGCTGTCTAGAGTTACATCTGCCCGTATGCTTTTTGGGTCTAATGGCAATAAACTTTGTGAAAGCTCAAAATGCCATGAATCACACAAAGGTACTTACTAGAAAACACACATATGGATGAGTGCACTTTTTCTCACACCCAATCTCCCACATATACAATTACATATACAGTAATACAAACACTCACACACACACACACATAAGCACATGAACACATTTAACCATTAGGCTCTGTAAAGGGATGGTGTGTGTGTGTTTGTGTGAGCTGACACACAGGTCAAAGCGATGTCCCATCTCATATCTGTCAGCACTCACAGTTTATTTACCCGGTTACATTATCATTTGTTGACCTAGTCACATGATCTGAGAGCGGGAGGTGCAGAGCCCCTGGCACCCCAGAGAGCCCAGTCAGGATGTGATGAGAGACACGGGCCTGTGACCCGACACACTCAGCCACACATACACAAGCACAAGCACTTGCACAATATGACCTCGACCTTTCTCTTTCAAATCTCCATTTCTCCCCTCACCCATGAAGCTTCCCCTGTCATCCATTTTCCTTTGACTTTTGTCACCCTCTGCTGTCCTTTTTTAACCCCCCTACTCTCGCTCCTCTGTCTCATTGAGAGAGGTTTTCAATTGGGATTATTATATAATCCCAATTGAAAACAGATTTTGAAACTGGTGACGATACAAAAAAATTTAGCACTTTAATGAGCGCCATGAGCGTCATATGCTGAATAAAAAAATTTGGGGAAGTAAACATAAGTCTTTATTAGCAAATATCCCGGCTTAACTTCACACTAAACATAGTTATTTATTGTAAAGGAGCATCCTCTTAATAACTCCAAAGTATGGGGCTACAGGGAAGACTGTCTGAACACTTTATAAAAGGTAAACCAATTTTTTATGAATTTATTAGTCAAGAAAATTAAATGACAGTAATATGATCAAATGTCAGTTGCTATACTATCAGTTATTGAAACAAAAGAGAAAAATATTCATAATCCAGTTTTTTTAATTTGAGGATTTACTGTTTTTCTTTCTTTTAGGTCACTGCAAAAAAAAAAAAATCAAATTTTGATTGAATTTGGCATTTTACTATTACATTATACGAACAACACAAAAAATAAAATAAACTATTTAAAAACTCTAAATAATCATTTGTTGCAGCTCGACACTCTACATATACATTGACTCTTCACCTGATTGGCCTTTACATCTCTTTCAGCCAAACTGAGACTCTTTTAATTTTAACATTTGTATCAAAAAATCCCCATACTGGAAGAACTCTTTTGCCTGATCGTGTTTCTGTCTGCTACATAAATAATTGTCAATTAATATCTCTTGGATCTGTCACTTTGATGCTGTGACTACTGCATTACTCACTGTTAGATGCCTCATTTACAGCCGCCAGTCTGACAGTTAGACCGAATCATACTTTCCTTTGTCATCCCTTTATCCTTTTTGTTTTGTTTTTATTTCCATCCCATCATTCCCTTCAACCTCCCGCATATGGACAGTAATATCTAGTGTAAATAGTTCACACACACTGACATTATCCTAACACTGCCTTTCTCACACAATTACACACACTTGCAACGAACAAAATCAACACTGAGCTAACTGTTGTTTCATCTGCACACACACGTGAATGCATATGGACGGGGAACAGCCAGCACGCAAGAAATAACAAACGTCCAAACATACGTCATCCCTGATGTCCATTAATTGAATTAGCTGTCAGCGTTAGCATCATCTGTTGACACAGGCCTCTGCTAAGTTTATCTACTTCCCTGTTTGCCTTTCTTCTCTCGACCTGTTTAAGTTTTTAAAATTTGTCCTCAAATCTTTAGTCTCTTACTCACGTTCTCTTTATGCCTCATGCCCTAACTTCTGCTTTCTTTGTTTTGCCTGAAAAACGAAAGCTACACCGAAACTCTGCAGGAATATTTTCTCAGTCACTATATATGTTTTAGATATAAATATAAATATTTAAGTATCTAATAGGTCCGATTGTTTATTATTATTTCTGTGAATGGAGGTTATGTCTATTTTGAAGAGCACTCCTTAGGGACCTAAAAAGACCAAACTCATAAAAAAATAACAGAAAAAAGGTTAAAAAAAGAACTATATAAATGCTGCATCTTTGCACATTTCCTGTTTTATAGCAAATAAGTAACTGCAGCAGACAATGCAATTGCAATACTCCTGTGTGTACTGTGATGGTGTATTTACTAAGATGCTTTTACAACAACTTCCTCACACACATACTCGTCTTCTTGGCTCTTTGCTTCAGTCTTAACTCAGAACAGATGTTTCACTGCCCAGGGACACAAAGCTCTCACCCAGAAGGAGCATCCCAACAGAAAAATGAAGACACACTTACCTGGTACGTTCCAATGCCGATGTGTTTAGGATCAATCTTCACGAGCTCCGCCAGTGGATCTTGGACACGTCTTCCAATAGAGACTATCAAAACGCACACACACACACACGCATGCACGCACGCACACACAAGGACACAGCCACACACAAAAGAATCAAACATTAGATTCTGTGTCTCATGAGATTCTGCAGCTTGTGTTTTTCATGAACTTGCTATCAGGATCACAGTTATTGAATATGCAAATCCATATTATTTGTAATTACTCAATATGCAAATTGTGTGCATATTACAGTGCTGGCCTGAGGGCAGGCCAAACATAATTGTCATCTCTCCTCCCCCAGTAATAATAATTAAAGCTGGCTTTCAAATTTCTTTGCACCTGTCATGGAGAAATGAACCTTTAAAACTACCAATTTAACCAGACGCATGCACACTGGTTAACACAGTCAAATCCAGCACACAAATAAACCCACACACACACACGTGCGCACACACACACACATACTCTTTATCGACTGAAGTGGGGCTGCTTTTAACGATGGAGTCTGCAAGGCTTCAGCCTGCTGCTGCAAATGAAGCCAAATGTCTTTTCCATGAATGTGTTGGCAGGGCTCAGTGACAAGAAGAAAAATTACAAACAACCTTACTCACATATACACCATAATACATGACATCACTCCTCCAACACACACACAGGCACACAGGGCGGGAGAGAAAAACAACCAAATAACTGTCCACATTCACGTGTCTGTAAAGACAAAGGATGCAGCAGCTCTGGCTGAAATTATACTGTTATTTCTTTGTTATTCTTGGTATTATTATCAGGCGTGTTGTCCTTTATTAAAGAAAATAACAACCGAACCTTAAAAAACTCAAAAATAGTCATAAATTGTGTCATTTTATTTATGATTTTAGCTCTACCAAGCACCAGAGACAACAAAAACAGTAAATATATCAAACTTAAGCTTCTACAAAATACTGTATGATGAATGACAAATTACATGACACAGTCTCCCTCCTTCTCTGTCCTTTCTGTGCCCGTTCTGCTTCTGTGGTTGGTGCTTGCCACTGTTACTTATGTGTGCATTATATTATATGTATGTGTGAACTTCAGTGGTCAGTAATGTAGTGTGCCACATGAGATGCCTCAGACTTAGATCTCTGAGGCAAAACGGACTGACAAACAGAAAGAGAGGGATGGGATGTAATAGAGGGAGTATGTCTGGAATCAATGGCTCTCCTCTCCTCTCTCTCCTCTGGCTGCGGTGGGAGGCTGCTGCCTGAGATAATATTTAGACAGGGATGGAGTTTCAACCCTGGCCTTGCTCAGTGTACCACCAAAACTCCCAAATACTCCTTCAATCTATTCTGTCTCTGACTTTCTCCTTCTCTCTCACTCTTAGAGGAGCCGATTTGTAAACTGAGTCCAGCATAAGTCTTCTTCTACTTTTGAAAGTTTATCAGTAAAAATGCAGAACTACAAAAATGGAAAGGAATGGAGAAAGCAACAAAAGAGGAAGAGCCCAATCAGACGCAGACACATCACTGAGGAGATGTGACGTGCTGCCTCCATGTGGGACAGAAGGACAGCTGTGATGTGGCTGCGCTGATTCCTTTGCAGAGCACAAGGAGTCAAGAGTTTGATCAAAATAGATCGACTTTTTACTTCTGAGGCATGATTGTCATGCTGCAAAATGCAATCAGTGAGTGACAATCAAGGTAAACTGATCTGTTCTCCCGACAGATTTTTCTCTGTGGTTACATTCAACTAATCGCTTGCACTGTCTTAGATTACAGAAATAAGCTGAGCATATAGTAGCGCTCCTGGAGAATGGTTGAAATATTGCCTGTCACCACTAGGCGTCCCTAGATCTACCAATAGTAGACGAGACAGATGTATGGAGGTCTATAACTCACAAATCCTTACATACTGTGTTACTTAGCCGCTCAAATAGACAGAGACAGAAAAACACAAACCTCCTCAAACTAAAACAGACAGATACAAACAGTCTGTCGCCACATCCGACCCTGTAACCATGGTGTCCCTGTTCAGCACCCCCTCTTTTTATGCCCATTCGAAGTCAAGCGCTGTAGATTCCTCATATTTATACCCCTGGCTTTCATTAGGGGTATAAATATGGCTCTCTGTGGCTCTCAGTGCTGATGACCACAGGAAACTAGTGAGGAATAATCCAGCCTCGCTTGATTTATGGCTTTTATAGAGGAAGTCTGTTGGAAACATTTGTTCTCCAAAACTTTGTGCAATTCTCTTTTATTCTGCAGTGTTTTCAATGATGTAGTATGTGAAGTGAGAGCAGGAGATACAAAAGTTTAACCCAATAGCAACTGCAGAAATTCCTGAAAAATGTGACATATCGTGAGTTGCTGCTGAGAGAGTGAAAAAAAAATTCCAAGTGAAATTTTCAGGCAGAAAATTTCTGATTGCTGCTTATTTTACACACTACTATGTGGAAAAGCAGTGTGAACAACAGAAAATGAAGCCTATACATAGTCCCTTTCATTACACCTGAAATTTTACTGCAGACAAGGGCCCATTAAAATCACGGCCAAGAATAAAATTAATGGCTAACGTACCTGCACTCCGAAGGTTGGGGTCCAAGTCTGGCATCTCTTTGACTGCCTCGGGACTCACACTGTAGATGGATGCTCCTGCCTCATTGGTTATACTGTGGAAAAAAGCAAAGAGAAAAATGTCAAAGAATTAGAAAAAGAAAAAAAGATGGAGTATGATATAAAAAAAAAAAAGGTTTGGCTCATGGAGGCAAAAGAGAAAGAGTTGAAGAGAAAACGGAAGAAAGAGCAGTTTTCATTCTTAACAGACATAATGTTCCTCATTTTACTCTTAATGGCCCACAGCAGTCAAAGCTACACCACCATTACTGACATTATGGCCTGATAGCTTATTCACTTGTGATTCTGCTTTAACATTAACAGCACAGCAGTTTATAAAAAGCCTTTAAGGAGTTTTTATTCAACGCACAGCAGGTGAAAAGAATCATACTTATCACATATAGGAGTCTCTGGCTGAGCAATGGCCTTATTTAGAGGTAATTCAGTGAGTCAATTAATAACTGAGTGAGATATTTTAGTCTACTTAAAGAATGAAACACATTGAATATAGATTAACAATCATTCAGACACTTTTTCTCATAGAAAGACTGACAGTTTAGTAATAGTATGTTGTGTTTGAGTGTTTGACAAAGCTTAGGACATTCAGTCAGCAGAGCTCAGCAGTGCACTCTTAATTTATGTGATGCCACTGCCATCTAGAGGTCACTATGGTGTACTGCTGCATAAGGGTATTATTATCATGGATAAACTAAGAAATAGATGTACAGTCTCTTGCTCAGAAATTAAGATGATGATTTGCTTTTGTTCATTCTGGTGTGGGAAAAAAGTAAACCAGTAAACAGAAACTAAAAGAATCTTTGTAAATTAACTCCAAATTTTCCAGTCAGATTCTACCAAATATTGTGAAGAGAGTGGCAGCTAAAAGGTGAAAAAGCAAACAAACATCCCCTTCAACATTCAAATTAAACAACCAATTAAAATATTTGAGGTTAAAAAACAATTACACAAGTCTCTAAATGATTGTTTGTATTGCTTAAATTTCAGTGAGTAATAATTTACTTACTTAAATATTAACCTAGAAACAATGTTTAAATTAATACTGAGACTAAATGAATGTGAATAACTTAAGATCATAAGCTATTACTAGATCTAAAATATTTATTGCATAATATTTTGACTGGGGTGAATAAAAACACTCTTGCTTACAATTTAAATTTAAAAAAAATAACTGGCAAAGATTTGTTTAATCAAGCTGAAGTTCATGCACCAATCTCTGTGTAATTAAAAAAAAAATTAACATCAAGACATCTTGAAAAAAATCTTCAAAATACATAGATTCTACAAGGAAAATACTGATACCTTATCCCACGTTAATGTATTCAGTCTTAAGCAGAGTGCTTATCACCCATAACCACACAGACATGATGGTGGTACAACAAAGTCACTGATACCCATGTTAACGTCATCGACATACAACTGAATCTGTGACATTGTTCCTCTTAGGAGGGAGGGGGAGCGAGGGTTGAAAGGATAAAGGAGGGCTTTTTCCTCAGGGCCAACCACATGACAAGGGGGTCGGCACCTCCCCAATGTCCACAACTCAGAATGAGGCTGTCTGTGGCACACACACACACACACACACACACACACACAGGCACACAAACACACACACATGCTATCCCAGAGGCCTGGACCTTGCTGAACAACCTTGCCAATTACGAGAATTTTGTTAATGAGGGGTGGCAGAGGCCTTATGATGAGAGTCACATTTAAAGAACTTGTCCTCCTCCCTCCCTCTTTTTCCTTTATCTTTCCCATCCTCTCTATTCATCCCCTTCCTCTCCCTCACTGTTCTTTTTGTCAGCTCCCTATCCATCAGGCTGACAGTTGACATATCGCCATGGTGACACCACTAACGAGCACTGGCACATGACCTTCAAGGAGGTCAGAGGAGAGCTGGTCATTAGACCGATGCACTCTTTCTCACACACACACATAAACATGCACACAAAGGCTGAGGAAGCACAAAATATTTTATGCTCAGTGATACACATAAGATTATATGACAATATAGAGTCTCCAAGTCTCGTGTAGCTCTCTCTTCAGAAAATGTAGACCTTAAACCTGTCTCTTCAACCCTATTCAGACAGAAGGACAATGAAGGTAAGCGCCTTGTGTTGCCTTTTGTGTGAAAGCGAGACAAAATGACAAAAAAAAGGAGGAATGGGGAGAAAAAAATCGACAAGTTATCATTAAGAACACTGAAATAAAGATCGTATGAGGACATAAAGAGAAGAGAGAGGGAGGCCACCAGCCCCTATCATGTCTAACTTAATTAAGGCAGCCGCTGGGGCAGCTGGGTAACAGCACTGTCATGGATACAGCTCTGAGCCCTCATCGCCATAGCGTCCATGGCTGACACCATAGTGAGGGCATCATCCTGGCAGCCAGCAGAAGGTTGTCTGCTCTCTGGCCTCAGTGGATGGATGGTCAAAGCGTGGATAAACACACACACATGAGGACACAAAGTCAATGGTCCCCTCTTGGTGCAAAGTGATGATTTGGTGGCCCTGTAGGGTTGTCACTTATTCGCACTCTGTGCTGTTTACACACATACACACACATAAAAAGAGGCCTGCCTTAACTCCGTCCCATCCTGGGGCAAAGTCACAAACTGGTCCCCTCCTGGATGTCTTTGAGACACACCCTTGGGCCTGACATCATGACTGGTCCCCGGCTTCCCCTTCAAGACACCTAACGTATGAAGAGATGGATACACACTTTGATACCTCGTTACAGCCTTCTGGCTCACGCAGCCCTAATCTAAATTAAAAACAGCTCATCAGATCAGTCAGAAATGAAGAGGGGTAATAAGATCATCACCCAATCTGATACACAGGACAAGAAGTTGGATGGAGGGGGGTGAGGGAAAGGAGCAAAAAATGACTGGGCAGAGAAAGAATGATTTTATTTTGAATATTTTATAGCCAAATGTAAAGATATACAAGGCCCTAAATGTAAATATGTAAATGACACAACTGTGCAAAACCTGTGTTAAGATAGTGCAAGACAATGACATTTTAGAAGAACAGCAGGTTCTCTAACATATGTACAAAAATACATATGTTTCTGTTATAATAAAAAGGAATGGATTTCTGACTTCATAGTTGTTAAAAACTTGTATCATAAGTCCGTCACAAGAAGTTACAAAGTCACGGTTCCTTAACTTTTGGTAAATGGTAGAAAATATATATTTTTTACTTTCGATGATACATCCCCAAGTACAAGCTCCTGGTCTTGGTTCTGCACAATTCCTAATATCACACCAGTAGCTTTGTGAGGAAATACACAGACTCAAGTATGAGGACTTTAACTATGGCACAATTTTAATTCAAAGCAAAGTTACCTGGGAGATTATAATCAAACAAAATATCTAATGAGGTGAAAAATGTTTTTTAACAGCGACGAGAAATAGCATGAAGGAGCTCAGTCCAAACTGACTGCTTGCCATTAGAAGTACAAAATTCAAATTTGCTTTCAAGTCAGACATACAGTGGATTGCTTACACACATGCACACACACACATGCAGACACACCTACAAACACCTGTACTGTACTGTAACGTCTCAATCTGTCACTTTTTTTGTCCACATTTCAGTTTGTGGTTACGATACTTGGATTGACCTCATTTTACTCCCTTAGAAGGAGCTGTGATGTCACATATTACTAGCCCAAAATACATTCATGCACACACAAACACAGGCACACATACACACACACACACACACACACACACACACACACATAACTTTCTCTGTCCCGGCTGCTCAAACAGCTTGGGTCCATTGTTCAGTCAGCTGCAAAGCTTGACCTCAGGGAGACAAATTGAGGGACGCACCATCTCTCCGTCTCACACGGACATGCACATGCACACACATACACACATACACACACACACACACGTCGGGTCTGAAGACGATGACATTTTTCACAGAGAAAAGCGTCCAAATGGCAGGTGTCAGGGGCCTTCAGTCTCCAGCGAGGCGCTAGAAGGCAGGCAGGCACAAGCACACACACATAAACTCCAACTGCCAGTGTGAGGCACGTCTGAAAAGAGCAAAGCCTCACAGACACTCATGTCAATCTGGTAGCAGGAAAGGCCTCCACTTGTGTCACGCACAAACGCATACACACATACACGCCCAAAATCACAAACACACACAGCATGTCACACAGACTCATCACACGTTTGTCACACGCAGGACCATCGTAGGAAAAACTGGCACCCTAGGGTAGGATGGCACGGAGGGTGGGTGGAGGAAGGAGGAGAAGCAGAAGAAAGGGACAGAGGGTGACCACCAGTGAGGCATGGTGGGAGGAGAGAGGGGGCTGTGGGTGATATGGTTGAGGCTGGCAGATATTCTCTGTCCACCACCTGCCAACGCCGAAGGTTCTCAGCAAGACACCACCTTTATACCCATGATGAGCTTCACACACAAGCACAAATATACCTTTTCAAGAACCAAGACTCAGCTGCGGTGCCATATGTCATTATACGCAGGTTTAATAAAACAAATATGCTGTACAGACTACAAACCCCTCAGAAAAAGAACTGATTTAGGATATTTGGGCAATATCCTATTGGGCAATATAAATAAAAGTTTCTGGACTTGAGTTAACTTTACAATTTTATTTATATATCTCAATGGTAGTTTTGCTATCAATAAACAGATTTATATGTGCTCCAAAGCTTCTCAAGGGATGGGTAAAAAGTTAGTTCCCCTGTACAGTCAGTCAGTCTCGAATAAATGTATAGTTCAAATAAGATCAAGAAAACAGGAGCTGTATTTTTACTTCTGTTGCAATTACAATTCTCCTTTCCTTTATTAAATATTTCCAAAATATTCTGCCTTCTTTTACCTATCTTTTTTGAGTCTGAGACATAAACTTTCCATGTATCTAGGGGTTCACTTTCCTCCTCTGAAATAAAAGATACTCCCCTCAGCCAGGCTGAGGCCTTTCCATGCCTCTAAATCCATCCGTCCCCGTGCTCCTCATTCTTTCCAACCTTCAAACCTTCAGTGAGGCCTGAGTGCCTGGATCTCACTCAGTCATCGCTGGTCCTGCCACTGTATGTTCATCACTCACTCAGCCCGGCCCTGAGAGCATGCCTGGACACAGGACGTGACAGAGGATACAGAGCCGCATCGACACACAGTCATAAATACAGTCTACAGCCCTGTCCTCCAGGTCCATCAGCTAGCCAGTTATAATGATCTCATCCCAACAGGAGTGAGCTGGAGGGCGAGACGGTCAAGGACAAGAAATGTAAGAATGGCTGTGTGTCAGTGCCGGTGTACACTGTTGGCTATCTGAGTATGTTTTCTTGCTGGAACTGCTTGTATTGCTCTCGGACAACTCTTAAGTATGAGCCACTCAAGGAGAGAAGGATAACTAGTAGTAAAGAGAGAGAGAGGTGGCTCTTATCAGCTTTAGAGTCCGACATCAGGCAAAGACTTTGGTTAGGTGTAGAAAACAAGACTCAACTTAAACTGTAGCAAAAACATTATCTCATGGAAGGAGCAGTTTCTTTAAGAAGAAGCAAAATGAACAAGATTAATTTAATCAATACATTGTAAATCATCAAGGAATTAATTCAAGGCAAATAGGAACTTTGACTAGGAGAGCCTCAAGGGTGTGTCAGTGTGTTGATAAAGATTAGCAGGGTCAGTCACCGTATTGCCTTCAGACGTGGTCAAGAAATTGGATGTCATTTTTGTTCACCTTATTGGTGATCCTTGCATATTATGTGTGTGTCTGTGTGTGGGTGTGTGCATATGTGTGTGGGTGTGTGCATATGTGTGTCTGGGTGTGTGTGTGTGTGTGTATCATCACCATTGCCCAAAGATCTCCCTAACCTTACCCCACATATTCATGCCCTCTGATATCATTAACATCAGCTTGTTGCAACACTGTCAACTTGTCACTCTTCATGCTTCATAGCCCCAAACATACATATTCAAATATTCAAATGTTATTGTACTTCAGTCAAAACATTGTAAATGGAAATGTAACCTCAGTTGAATAAAAACCAGTAAGTGGTTTCATCTGTACAACTCAATCATATTCAGCACAAGAATCAGCTTCAAGCAAACCAAAGACATCATCATCTCATTTCTCAAAAATTTTAGAAAGGTGAAGTGTTGCTCAGTGGGAAAGATGCAAAATCTGTCTCAATCATGTCTAACTCATTCACGTTGCAACTAGAGCAAACATCTGTCAATCACTCTTACAGATGGATATGTGAACATCTGAAAACAAAAGAAGGTTTGCTCAGTAAAGTACAGTAGTTGACAGAGGTTGGAGGAGATTAAGGATTCATGTAAACCCAACCCATTTCAGGAATGTTATTAGAACACTGATATGTAAAGATGGCCGTTAGAAATAGGAACTGATGACGGATTGATCTCTATGTGTTTCAAAAAATTTTAAAAGTACAGGAGCTTTGTCTTGAGTGTTGATAGATGAAAAAGATCACAGCAATGTTGGCATGTGTGTGCACATGTTAGGCGTGTTACTCTTACAGCAAATAAGCTCCTCTCACAAAAATCCAAAAACGTCAGCTGGACGATCGTGACTAAGACCATAGAGCGTCACACAGCAAACCACACCCACACCCACACACACACACACCCACACCCACACCAACACACACACCGAGACACACACACACACACACACACACACACACCCACACCAACACACACACCGAGACACACACTTCCATGCAGACATCTGTCTGGCCACTGCTGAGCACTCTTATGAGTTGTGACAAAGCGTGCATGCTCCACCAGTCAGTGCTAAAGCACAATGACATACAAGGTCATGCTGCACTGGCCTGTCAAGGAGTCAGAAAGAAACACACACTCCAGTAGGCAGTTGCTGGCCATGAGCAGGTGTAAATGACAATAAACAAGCAGCCAATGATCAGTACACTTATTTGCACAGACTTAACACACAATCACATCCATATACATAAGGGTTTAAGGCCTCCTCAACTTAGAAACTAATTTACTCAGGTCAGAAAAGAGGAGTTTGTTTTTTTAAACTGATATATCACAACTGGCCTCCAGCAGGAGGTCTTCAAATTACCGGGACACAGCTGTATGACAAATAACCTAATGTGCATTCAGTGGGGGCCATCACATGCAAAGACAAACCTTGTCAGCTAAATAATACCTCATGCTGTATAATGTCCTGCAGGATGCTGGTCATTCACAGAGGCATTGTTCGAGCCTAATCATGTTGGATTACATTCCTCTAAATCTAATGGGGAATGAAGAGTCAAATCTAATGATTCATTCCTCATTTGGCAAAGATAACAGTAAAATAAAGGGCAATAATTTCTGATCTAAATGAAAAGCTGTCAAACTTAATGCAAGGTTACACTGATTATTCTCACTCATCCACTAATTGTAAAAGTCTATCTTATGTAATATGTAACCGCGTTATATTGTTTATAAACTAGTTAAGACTGAATACGATTTTTATCATAATAAAAAAAATAGTTTTTGAGGGCAAAAAGAAGGCAAAGAAAAGCTTACAATATATTTGTTATTAGCTGTGCTGAAACAATGAACTAATTAGTTGATCAACAAAAAAAGTAATAATTAATCATTTCAAGCACCAAGTAACTCTCAATCAACTCTTTCCAATTTGATAATTTGCTCTTGCTATTATTGGCATTTTGTAGAGTTAATTTATAAAAGTATGCAATCAAACAAAACCAAACAGATTAACTGATAATGAAAAAAGTGTTAATTGCAACCTCACCATAAATACTTTTTACAACGAATCTGTTCTGTTAAAAAAAAAATTAATAATAATTATGATCTCAGCAACATAATCACCATCTGCAACAAACATTGTATTTACGCAGTCATGGGCAGAGACTTGGATAATTATTCAGCTTGACATACACTAACCAGTCTCATTATATACATTCAAATCTATTCCTCCACTTCAGTGACACCACTTAGACAAAACACACAGGGATACACGAGTGTGTGCTGTTTTTCAGCTGTCTTTAGAAAAGGCCACCCTCCTTTCAAATTATGGAAGAGGTGACTCATTGAGTAAGATGAGTCCACTCAAGGACTGAGGCACTGAGGCACACACGTATACATACACACACACACACACACACATGCACTCTTATACACATACATATACACACAGGGGAAAAAAATTCAAGTAAGGATGTCCTGCAGGCTGCCATTTCTGGCTGTCATTCCAGCTGAGCACTGAGGCAGAAGGACGGAGAGAGGGAGAGAGACAGGCGGGTGGAGAAGAAAGGGTGGAGAAGGGTGGGGGTGGTGGCACAATGAAGGCTCACAGGGAGACAGAAAGCAGATGGTGCAAATGAGGCTGAGGCTTTTAATGAACTACTGCACTGTCAATGCAAAGAGGAGAGGAGAGGAGAGGAGAGGAGAGGAGAGGAGAGGAGAGGAGAGGAGAGGAGAGGAGAGGAGAGGTCACAGCCATATAACACCTTCAATTCTGACAAAACTTTAAAAAATTATGGGATGTGATGTGAATTAGTGAACCCACCTTACAAGTTAATGATGTTAAAAAGTCTGGTCAAATAAAACAACGAAGACAAAATATAATCTCTCTCTTGCTTGACCTGTCTATTTCACACACACACACACACACATGCACACATACGTATACGCACACACACGCGCACTCTCTCTCTCACACACACACACACACACACACAAGTACACACAC
>JAQMCX010000003.1:19382177-19398635 GCA_029814765.1 Acanthurus leucopareius
TGTGTGTGAGGCTGACAGTGTGTCTCTGGTCATCAGGCTCGTTCATAACTGGACGAGTTGGAGAAAACTCTGATGTCTCCCTCAGAAAGAACTCAAATAAAAGCAAATATGAAGCCTGTGATGCTGCTGTGTGTGAAGCTGCTGTGTGATGCTGATGTGTGTGTTGCTGCTGTGTGTGATGCTGGTGTGTGTGTTGCTGCTGTGTGATGCTGCTGTGTGTGATGCTAATGTGTGTGTTGCTGCTGTGTGTGATGCTAATGTGTGTGTTGCTGCTGTGTGTGATGCTGGTGTGTGTGATGCCACTGTGTGTGATGCTGCCGTGTGTTCCTGCTGTGTGTGATGCTGGTGTGTGTGATGTTCATGGAGCCTGTGTGTGGGAACAACTCTTTTACAACGAGGACAATGAACAGATCAGAACACAACAAAAGAGCTGTGAACAGAGAAGAATGGAGGAGAGAGAGATGGGAGGGTTTGGGCTGGAGGACTGCAGGAGGATGAAGCAGTGAATGACAGTTTATCACGAGCACGTCA
Organism: Acanthurus leucopareius; assembly: GCA_029814765.1. Lineage (NCBI taxonomy): Eukaryota > Metazoa > Chordata > Actinopteri > Acanthuriformes > Acanthuridae > Acanthurus > Acanthurus leucopareius. The sequence continues at coordinate 19,382,709 of JAQMCX010000003.1, forward strand.
GCAGGTGTGACGAGATTTCATTAAAAGAGGGTGTCATTACTGTGCAGAAGTAAAAGATCAGAACAAAACAGATTCAGGGAGAAGAAGAAGGAAAGTGGCTCATGTATGAGGTTGAAGATGACCTCTGACCCTTAAAACATGTGAGAAAAAACAAACTGATGATGCAAAAGGAGGAGATGGTTGAGTGATACCTCAGCACATCCTCCATATGTGTGAATGAGTGAGGAGCCATAAGATGCTGGAGGTCGTGTGGAGACGAGGGAGCGAAACGAGCTAAAAATAGTGACGCCGACACAACGTGCTGCTTTCAGGCACGACTTCTAAACTCTGCTCGCTTCCATATGAGCTCATGAGAGCTTTGAACTCAATCCGCTGATATTCAAAGTGTTTTCAATGCGATGGGGCCTCGGCCGTGACTCAGTGGTCACCACCCACCGTCTCTCCGCCAGCTGCACTCCAACCTTTTGTTCCTTTCACAGCTTCTGTTTGTGTTAATTCAGCTCTCACTTTTAAGGTTATACACGAACCTTTTCAGTGCATCTTGAATGCAGAAGCTCGAGTGTTTGAGTTCATTTGGAGCACCAGGTGTCCTTGTTCCCCCTGTCTGATGTAAGACTGGACAGTAAGTAAACTGGTGGAACTGATGAGGAAGATGTTCGCTGTGTTTCTGCTGCTCTGCTGAATCCATCTTGTCATATTAAGTAGGCATTTACGTCAAATCTGTCCTCTTCTGAAAGTGAAACCATCTTTTTTCAGTCTGATAATCTTGAGCAGACTTGATGTGGTTTGGCCGCTCGCTCAGATCAGTGAAGTGACCCCCCCACCCTTCAGATTTGGGCTGTTTTACATGTAAATGCACTAATACTCCCACTCACACTGCAGTGTCCATCTGACTGAGTATCTTCATCATGCAGACGGAGTTAACTGAGTGTGAAAAGAAGCTTTTCGTGTCGTCTTACGGAGCTTCAGCTCATCAGAACCTCAGTGAAGCTCCTTCAGATCAGTGTGAGTTGGTGTCTTGCTGAAAGCTTTTCTTTAAGTGGCTGCTTGTGCTGTTTTCCCTCTAACTTCTCTCTGGATTCGAGCTTTATTTCGTATTTTTCAGTGTTCATAGGTGAAGTATTTGAACTCACACGTCTGCCTGTTTGAATGATCTGAACCCAAACGACTTTTATCTCCTGCAGCTTTTTGGCAAAAAAGGCAAATTCTCTTTTTCAAGTTATACTGAAATAAAAAAGTGTTTGCAAACTGTCACTGTTCAGTTCATCTCACTGCAAATGTAGTTAACCAGATTATGTAAAGTTGCACACGTTTCCTTCATTTGTGGGTTAAAACAGCTTTTTCTCAGAGAGACTTTGTATCAGCTTCTTTTCTTCATCCACAAACTCACAGTTTAAATCATTTACGACCTGCAGCGTTTTCACCGTCACTCAGCAGGAACTTTACAAAGACCATCAATTAATTACCAGTTTCCACAAGTGAGGGAGTGTGTGAGTGTGAGGCTGCTTTCAGGCTGATATCTGACTCTTTAACTAGAAGCAAACATCAACAAATCACTGCTGATACGATGAACTTTGACCACAGTAAAACTCCTGAAATGACATTTTCAAATTCTTGCCACATTTTCCTCTTAAAACTGATGTTTTTGTTTTGTTCCAGTCTGTTTAAAAGTCTGTGGCATCCCAGAGTGCATTTAATTTAAAGTATTTCATGATTCTTGAATTTGTAGCTAATTTGTGTGATAAACAGAAATTTTTCACTCTGATGAGAATAAAAGTGACGGTGCTGAAACTCCTCATGAAGCTTTTGGACAAAGACAGCCAGTCAGAATGTGACACGGTTGGTTTGTTGCAGTTTAAAAGTTCTTCTTCTGGATATTTTTAATATTAAACCTGCTTCAGAGGGATCAAACTGACCTGAAGTGAGTTGTCTTTGTTAAACGTTGTTGTGATCAGAGCAGATAGAGACAGACAGGGAGGAGGAGGAGGAGGCGGAGGAGAGGTCCGAACTGTTTTGCTGTGAAGGTTAGACGAGTCAGACTGTCCATTAAGACAGATGGACTGAATGTTGGAGTTGGTGAGACGTTGAATAATTTACAGCCGCAGTGAAAAGCAACACCCACATTAAACTTCAGAGACAGAGCCGTCGTCTGCTTCTCGTCCCTGAAACTTCGGTTCAACACGGCCGACTCGTCTGATCTCTCCGCCGTCATCAACCTTGTCTGGGGTTCATGTGAGTTCAGAGAAGAAGCGGATGAGTGTGAGCATCAGTCCTCTGATGAGCTCTGTGTTCGCAAACTTCAGAACCTCCAGCTGTTTGCATGTGTGCTGCTTCATCTGCAATAATACACTCACTCACTGCTGCATACTGCTGCTAACAGCATGTGTTTCATGTTTTAACCTCAAACAACATGTTTTAAGATAAGAACCAGGACTGATTAATACGTCAGAATCTGTGACATTAAATCTGACAGATTTCACAGAGAACGTCTGAATCCTGGGAATCCTGGAAAAACAAGGCCAGTTCACCTGTTTGCACAGTTGGACATCACATGATGCAGTTTATTAGAGCATAAATGGTAAAATGAGCCAATATTATCTGCATTAACACACATTTAAACACAGTCACACCTGCACATGTGGACAAGAGCTGAGTCACAGTGGGGGTGTTTATCTGCTTAATAAACCATTATATGTGCTGGAATTTGTCTCCTGGAAAATTATGGGGGACAAACAACTGGCTGTGATGAGCCTGATGATCATTAAACATCTGTCAGCAGCTGCGAGGTGGAAGAGAAGGAAGAAGGAAGTGTCATCATCCGTCTCAGTGCGTCGGTCTCTAACATTCACTGTTTGTGACCTTCTTTTCTTTGACGGCGTGTTGAGGCGGGACATATCTCAGGTGTGTAACAGTGATTGACACCTGGAAGGCTTTTAAAGTTTGCAGGTCGAATCAAAGCAGCATGCAGAACTTTGAGCAAACTGGTCCAGAAGAAAAACTGTGTTACTGGTGGGCGGATGATGTTTTTATTGCAGCCTTGTTCCTCTTTTGTTCTTCTCATGTTCACTCATTCTTGTGCCTTCATGTTCTTTATAGTCCTTTTGTCTCTTTCTCTCTTTGTGCGTCTTTACGTTACGATATTTTTATCTCCTCTTGAATCCGTCTGAGTCTTTTCTCTCCTTTTTTTCTGTAACAAGAGAAAACCTTTTACATCGACCGCTGCTTCAACACCATCAGCTAAAATAGGAACAGTAGAACAACACTCCGATGACCTCCTGCCCGTCACACACACACACACGCACACGCACACACACACACACACACAAACACACACACACACACACACACGCATGCAAGCAAGCATACAACAAAACACACACATACACACTCTCTTTAATGCAATACAAAAACAGTGCCAAAAAACCTCACAACCTCTTCATGTGAAACGATAAAAAGAATAAAGCATTTTAAAAGGCAACCGTTTGAATCCACACAGTGGATTAATCTGTAGTTATTTGTTCAAATTATTAATCCAGTGGTTTCTTACAACATTTAATATCCTTTATATCTATTTTTAAATTCAGAGTGCGGTAGGTTTGCTTAAGCAATAGTAAATCAGATTTGATTTATGTCATAAAGGTTAAAAGCAGCTGTGCTGTTAAATTTGCAGATCCATTTAAATTACACAGCTCTTGTACATGACCGCAAGCATAAAAATCTAAATCTAAAATCTAAACTGTTTGTTTCCATATGGCAGAACCTCAGATATATGACATACAGGAAGCAAATACGCTTAATCTAAAACCTTCATTTGTACACACGGGGCTTAGTTTGGGTTAGACAAGGTAACTGTATATATAAACACTCAAACATTTACTGAAACCTCCACGAGCACAAAAACAAAATCTTTTCATTCTCCACACACACGTGTCTAAAAGTGATGAGCCTAGGAGTATATCCTGTGGCCAGGCCTGTTGTGTTGTGTGCCGGTTCCCCCTCAGAGGAACTGTTACATGCTGTTAAGCAAACAGTAGTAAGTGTCTGACCTTTTCAGTGGGGAACCTTTAGCCCGCCAAAGAACAGGGCCAAGAAACAAGACGTCAATCTGGAAACCAAGCGGAAGAAGCGAGCTGACAAATGCCACCACAACGCCACCATCAGCGCTGAGACCGCAAGGCCTACCCCCCACCCACAGCAACACACGTGGTGCCACAACCATTACCACTCCGCAGCACCCTGGGATGCGCTGCACCCATGTGCAACACACAAAACATAAAAAACAGCTAATGGCATAGAGGAGGCAAGAATTGATGCAGTGAGCTTACTTGAAAAATGATTAAAAGTTAGGTTTCTCTTCCGTTGGCATGTTTCGGCCCCGGGCGGCTGCATTGACTGTGCTGAGATTTCTCAAACAATCTTCTTCAAAACAATAAAGTTTAACATGCTGTTGAAGGAAGGACGCAAAGAACTTCTGTCTGAAATCTCTAAACATGGGAAAGCCTGTGAGTGAAAGTAAGGTGGAAAACCAAAAACAGCCTTTGAACTGATCTGATTTAAGATCAGTTTTGTCATTAAGAATGGCAAACAGTCTTTATTTTATTGTCATGAATGATTATTCTTTTAATTTTGGCACTAAGCAATATTTAAAAACTCAAACCATCATCAACTAAAACTATGAAATAATCCATTCCAATGGCAACACAATAAAAAATAGCACTAGCTGAAGTCTCACATCAAAAATATCTACTGCTGCCCACAAAACCCTCTGGTAAACACTGAAAAATAATGGAAGCAATGACATAAATGTAATCGTCATAATAAAAACAAAGCTGTGAAGCATGGAAAACACAATACTTTAAACCTTTTCTAAAACAAAAGAGATAAGCACTGCTGTAAATCCACGAACCCACACACGGGCTTTTGCTCCCTAGCATCCTCTAATTTAACTACCAACAAACTTAAAACGATTCTTCCCTTCGCCTGCGTGCCAAGCCCCAAATGTCATGAATGCAACAATGCCCCACCAAAATTCAAAACATCTGGCTGTCCTACACTTGTGCGATCTGTGTCCTTGCTTGCTCTGTCTCCTCAGTAGCTGGCCACTGTCCTCAGTGACAATAAATAACCTAGGGTCTGTCTGTACGTCTCTCAGTTTCTGCCTGGGCTGGGTCACTGGTGGGACACAGAGGGTGATCTGAAAAGAAGGGTGATGTGAGACAGAGTGAGAAGTGTGTGTTAGCGTTAGATGGGCCACAAGTGACATGCAGCCAAGTACTGGCCAAACTCTGACAAGACCAGACAGAACGTCTCTCTTAGATGCCCCTTCATCCTTCCACAAACCCCCAAGGGAGGGCAGTCAGCCAACAACTGTCCTCTCTCTATCTGTCTCCATCTCTGTCTCACCCTTTCTTTAGAGGAATACTATCATCAACACATTCATCCATCCGACATATCAAGGATAAACAAACAGATACACGCGTACCAACACACACAGATTCACTTGCACACGTTTTGACCTGGCTGACACACATGAGAGTGGTAGATATACTTGTATAAAAACAGTTGAAAAAGCTGCCAGCAGATTAGCCCTTATTAGTGCTGTACTTATGCAAGAGGATTAAAAAAAATAAGTATAAAATGCTCCACATTAAAAATGAAATTAAAACTGGTAAAGCAAATGAGATTTAAGCTACGTTTATCTAATATTAGAAAATACTACTCTCTGAATTTGAGAGAAATTTTGACTGCCTAAATATCACTTCAGATCAGCCACCATAAGGGATCGTAGTCAAGCATGAATACTGATCTTCTACAAAAACATATTCGTTGTTTAGGTAGACCTAAGTACCCTTCTGTCACTTTTAAATCCTCTTATTCTGTTCAAAACCAAGTCACAAGATCTGTAAGCCACGGATGAAACAACAAACTTAGGATCAGAATGAAAATGCAGAATGTTGCATCTACACTTAAATCCACTGGAGACATCTAAGGCATCAAGACAGCAAAAAGAGTTTGTGTGTGTATTTACTTGTTTAAAACATTGTAGATAAACTTGTCCGTCCTCCACTTTTCCATCAACAAGGAGTGATTAATTGATTAAACAGTTCCATTTATCAAAGCTCTTCTGCAGGCGAGCCCCAGACCAGAGCGCTAAACTACCAGCGCAAATCGCATTAAAAATACTCTGTTGCACCGTCAACAAATCCACCCTGGCATGCTCAGGAGCGAACTGGCTGCTAACAGCTATGAGGTAAATTTGTACCCTTCAAGAAGGCCTCACATCAAATGTGACAGAATTCAAACTGAGCTAAGCATCTTAACTAGATAATGCTTATGCTTTGACACAAACTGAATACCAGAGTTTAGACAACAACTTTAGATGAATTTATCAGACTGTTACATAAATTTATGTCGCATAAAGCAAAAGATTTATTACATTCCATTACAATCCATAGAAAAAAATTTCAATTTCAATTTTCAATAAAACATTTACTTGCTTAAAAAATAATCTTAATAGTTATTTAATAACTCTTCTCATGCCCAGATTTTTAATAGTTAAAATAAGCAGCTTTTCTTTGCCTTGTGTAAATGAAAAATTTTTTTTGGGGGGTTTTAAACAGTTGGTTCAACCAAACAATATGATAATTACACCAAGAGCACTTAATAGAAAATAACTTATTATTATTATTATATAACTCTATTAATTCAGAACATAATTGTCAGATCATTTAAACATGAAAATATGTCATAGCTTCAAGCATTTCAGGGCCTTTAATTCTGATTACAGCAAATTTTACCATCAGCAAGGATGCCAAATCATGTGCTAGATAAATGAAATTTCGACAAATTCATTTTTAAAATATTCCAAATTTTAAGAATATCAATTAATTTATGCTACATTATACTACCCAATTTTTTAAAGAAATATAGATCTTCTGCAGCAAAGCCTTTATATGCAGTTTAACACACAGGATAAGTAGGTCTGACAGAGACCCCTCTAACAGTGAGCGACAAACCTTCTCGCTTATAGTGTTTACCAGAGACAAACATAGTTCTTTCATTATTCCTTTGCATACGGTTGCAAAGTAATTAACAATATCGGCATTTATATTGTCTTATGCTTACTAATAAAATCTGTCAATACTTTAATTCAAATTTTATTTCCTGTTATGTTTTTATTTCTAAATTAGAGAACAAATTTTCAACCTGAAAAAGTTGAATAGACAAAAGTCAACCTGATGAAAGCATCATGCTGAAACGCTGTTGTGATGAGCTACTTGGTCAGTTAAAAGAATCAAAGGGGACATGATTAGAGTGCTGACTGTCCTCTTTTTTTTCTCCATTTATATTTGGGCCGTATACCTGAATGATATTGTTGGTGGAGTGCGCATTATCCAACTTTCTTGTTTTCTAAATATAAGATGTTTGGGATCTAATGCCTTTTAACAAAACAAGGGTTTTGTTCAGGATCTAGAGGTAAACTTGCATGTTTACTGGACAATTTGTAAAATTTATTTATCACTTCTATGCAATACCCTGTCCTTTTCCTTTAACAAACCACCAGAGCTGAAGCTTAATAAAACGTGCTAAAGCAAACGGGAAAGTGTGCGCTAACACACATGCCTCCTGTCAAAACACATCTCCCACCTGCTCCCCCTTCTCGACAACTTGACGGCTAGAAAAGGTTCATTTTAGCCGGAATCTGACAGCTAGCAGGGTCACAGCAGCCTGTGGATTAACGCTCCATGACAAAAGCGAGTCATCAAATTAAAGGCCTCTCATACACTGGAGAGGAGAGGGGAAAAGGGGAGGTGTGGAGTGGATTGGAGGGCTGAGCTTTCGTCAGCAAGAGAAGGAAAGAAGGCAGATCAGAGCGAGGCAAGAGAGATAAGTGACAGACGCACCTCAACGTCGCTCATCTGTTCATTCTCTCCCTCCCTTTACCACCCCCACTCCCTCTCCCCGTCCATCCACCCGCCTGTGGGGCCAGCAGCAGTAGCTGTCACTACAGGAGAGCGCCTGTCAATCAAAGCTTCCTAATCCAATGGCATGTCGGCAGGGGACATGTCACATATGTTAAGAGGAGAGAATGAGGGGGACTTGCAGGGTGTGCTTGTGTGCGAGCAAGTGCGTGTGCAGGCATGTATGTGTATGTGACTGTATGACTGTAGGGCAGAGCGTGGTTGCCAGAGAGTGTGGTGTGGCAGAGAGGCAGCGGGTGATGGAAGCTGTGGTGACACATGAGGCCCGGGACCAACTCTGAGTAACCCACTAGTCACTAGAGGGACAGAGGGGGAGCAGAGGAGGCAGAGCAGGGCACAGGAGGGGTAAATATGGAAGCACAGGCAAGGCTAACTGCGCCTGACATGGCTAGCATTCACATGAAGCGGACAGAAATGACACAAACACAAACAGATGGTGCGCATTTGTTTGTGCATGTGTATGTGTGATAGAGATTGAGTATCAGGCAACTAAAAACACAGGATACAGGTGTAGATGACTTAATTATAAAAGATATAAATGTATTTCAATTGTATTTTCTTTTCTTTTCCCTTTTGTTATATTCAAAGGGAAGTGTTTTTATTTTGAAGGATTAATGGTGAAAAAAAAAAAGGCACCAGGGGCACCAGTATATGAAAGTTTGTATTCCAGCTAAAGAAAAAGTCGTACTTTTTGTTTTTCAGGTTTTTCACTATATTTTCTCATACACTTTTTTTGTTTTAATTTTGTATGCAATAAAATTAAATCAAATTATGGCACTTTATTTCAGATTTTTTTAGTTTGAACACGAGTGTGTGTAGGCCAGCAAGACTGCTATTTTCGCCAAATGCACTACAAGATTTAACTTAACTACATAGAAGGGCACTAGCATTGGTTTTTTCATGATATTAAAGCTGGATGGGCTGCTCTGATGCTACTGTGAAATTGTTTTGGTATAATGAAAAAAACTGTCAACCTTTCCAGCAGGCCATTGCTTAGAATTCAGTCTAATACTTAAAAGAAAAGAGGAACAGGTTAGATGTGGACGGTTGTGCTCTGAGATTTGACAAACTGGTCTGTCTTGCTACCTGATGGGACTGGATGCGCTGGATGTTGCAGGTGAAGTCAAAGTAAAGGTGGAATTTGTCGATGTCCTTGTTTTTGTTTTTGTTTTGCTGGGCCCCTGGTTTTCTGTGGCCTTCAACAGATTGCTTCTGCTCTTTTTCCTTAAGTGCTGACTTGGACACGGAGGACTGGATGGTCACATGACTGTTCTCACACCTGACACAACAAAGAGAAAGAAAGAGGTAGAGAGCAACGTGCTATTATAATTATAGTGAAAAAGGATACTCTGCTCCAATGCTATGAAACACAGACCACAATGGAAAAACATCACTGTGTGCAGTAAACAGCACTGTGTAATGCTGCATGCATGTGTATCTTTCTTACAAGGTTTTCATGTGGGTGAGCGTCTCAGGATCTTTGGCAATCATATCAGCCAAGATATGCTCCACACCTGTAGCCACCTCTTCCAGTGATGACAGACCTGACACAAACACAAACACATACTGACCTTAAAAACAGTACTCTTTCAGACTTCTAATGAGCACAGTATAAATCTCAGAAGCAAATATAGTTCTGGCAGTGTGTTGTTACATTTTTCACAATTTGCAGTTGATTGTTTACGTTTGTGCACAAACATCTACGTACATAAAGACCTCCACTGCTACGTCAAATTAAAGTCTAGAATATTCCTTAAGTTATGTATATGTGTTTATGTCATACCTTCAGTCCCAGGTTTTACCCATGTCCCTAAATCCAGAGTGTGTGGTGCATCCATCAGGGCAGAGGCAGCTGCCTCAAGGCCAAGAGCTTTGGCCCTGCGAGCCTTCGTCAGCTTACTTCCTTTCTTGTAAGGAGAATACTACAGACAGAAAACAGAAGCATCGAACTAAGATGACTGGTAAAGAGAAGTCCATATCTTATGTAAATGATAGATATGACTTTAGCACAAAATGCAATTCTGACCACATGATCCAGTTCATCAGCTGATCGGCAGCTCCTCAAGTCCTGTTCCAGCTCATCTGTCAAAACCCCATCCTTTTTCAATGTCTGAACCACAGATTGGGTTTTCTTAGCTAGAGAGCTGAAGAAACACACATACAGACATAAATATACAAAAACTGCTCATATACAGTGTAAACATACACAGTCAACATGTAAAATAATAACACATAATTGATGCTGTTCTAGACCTCAAAGCTTGATCACTAGCACCATCTAGTGGACGTAGTCAAACATGCTGTCTGAGCACAAAGCCAGTCCCACTCAGCTCAAATGTAAAAACTTTTACAGGTGAGCAGGTGATATAATGTATTCACTTTGGTTTCATCTGGTTTGCCTACCATAACTCTTCATATACCAGCTGGACATCTCGGACAGCATCTGCATCCATGTGGTTAATCATCTCTTTGCGGTAACGCACCATGAAAGGCACTGTGTTTTCCTCACGAAGCAGCGTGATAATGTTTACACACACCCATTGCTCCACACACGTCAAAGTGGATAGCAGCTGAGGAGAAGGACACATAGATATTCTCAGTACATCTGCACATACCCAAATAGAAAAGTAAGTACAAGACAATGCTGACATAACCACCAAATATTAACTTTTCGATTAAAAAAAAAACATGCATTTGCTGCATTTACTGCAAAGACAATTTAGAAATTATTGTATTGATAAGCAACAGCTGATTTCCTCTTTGAGCCTCTGATATTCGCAGTACAATGCTGTAAAAAAAATATTGATAAATAATTCCTTAAATGTAAAACACAACAACAACAATCCCAACTAACCCTACCTCTATCAAGTCCCAGTTCATATTGAGTTCATTCCTCAGAGCTCGTGCTTCTGATGATGGTAAAGCAGTTGGTTGTCCCAGGCAGGCTCCACTGGTCTTCTGTTTCTTTTGACAGGGCTCATCAAATGTGAAATCCTCCTCCTCAACCTCCTCTTTCTTTGCTGTAAATCCAGCAAGTGATGACCCCTCACCTGCCCATCTGTCTGCCTGATGGGCCTCTGACACAATGAATGAAACTCTCTGCGAGAAAAAGCAATAAGGGGCTGAGTTTGGGTCTTCTCCTAATGTAATTGGTTCAGTAACAGACAGATTCAGTTACGTACTAGTGTTCATTTCCCACTACGCAAACTTTACAGATATGCTCTTGTTTAAATAGCCATCAGTCTTACCTCTTCTTTCATTCTGATACTCGACCCACACTCTTTAGTAGTCTCTCCCTCTGGACAATCTGTTTGTTTTTCTATTTCACCTTCATCAGCCTTTTGATCTCCGGTGCCTTCATTAATTTTTTTCCTTTTTGTTCCAGCCAACCGTGATGCACCAGGATCCTTCAGAACTTTGGTGGCCTGTGTTTTTCGCTCTGCTGCAGGTTTGCGAGGTGCTCTTGGCTTTGGATCTTTAGGCACTTTAGGAACTTTGGGTTGTTTGGGTGCTTTTGGCTCCTTCACTTTAACAGTTCTCTTAGCAGGTGCTTTCTTCTCCCCTGGTGCAGGGTCTCCCACAGTCTTCCTGGGGGCTTTTGCCTTTGGCTCTTGTGGCCTCCATTCTTCAATATCCTCATCACTACTCACTGTCTGGGAAAAGGACCTAATGATAGCATAGGAAAAAGGTGGAAAATCTGATAAATATGATAAAGGGATTTCACTCTTTCTGCTATGTTTTCCACATGTTTGCCTGCTTTTCTCAAAATTGCTAACACTTGCAGTGTTGCTAATGGATTATATATACTCTTATTTGGATAATGTGACAAGTTGAGTGTGTTTGCTTCTTTATTAGTCCTGTGATTAAATGGCGATCTTGAAAACGTCACCCTTAGTAAACAGTGAAAAAAGACCTTGATCTGCCACTGCGACACTGAATAGCAATATGCAGAAATGTCCGTTCAAAAAAAGACCTGCTATGAATAAATGACTGACTGACTGACTGACTGACTGACTGACTGACTGAACGAATGAATGAATGAATGAATGAATGAATGAATGAATGAATGTCACTTACAGGTCGGAGTCTATGTCTGTGTACTTCACAGCATTGGCAGTTGTTGCTCTTGGTCTTCGCATCATCTGTCAGACATGGCATTTAGTTAGCAAGAGTCTTATCAAAGTTATATCGTTGAAAACATATCATGTAACTTACTGACCACACAAAGGAAATTTTATTTAAAAAATATGTGAAATTGTAGCCAACGGCCTAAGGTTAGCGTTGCTGGAAACGCTTATTGTAACCTTCATTTAACTTAGCTAAAGCTTTATGCCGTTATCCAACAACGACAAAAAACAGTAAAAAGAGAGCAAGAACATTTTATATTTGCTAACTCAAGCAGAAACTTCAAATTTAGTGAAGCAGGCATGAACTTTCAAAAGTTTGCTCCCTATCTTTGACAAGTTAAGGTTAGCTGTTATTTCAAATTTGGCGCTTCAAGCTAACGCTAACAGAGTAAGCTAGCAACAGACAGCAACGACAGAGCGGCATATTCATTTATACCTCTACTTTCCGGACGACATTGAGTGTCAGTAACTACATGTATTTCATTACCTTGAAAATATCCCCTCAAATTGTGGATATCCCGTTAGTACTGTAGCTGGTGAAGCAGAGGCACCAGCTTCCGGCAACAAACAATGACAGCGTCCAAAAGTCTTTAAAGTCTTTATAGAGTCGACAAGTTGGCTTACCGGCTTTTTACCGCCACCTGCTGGGCTGGAGTGTGTTGTGGCTACTAAAATGTTACAGAAGCTTTCATCATTAAATAAGCTTCCCAGTTATTTCTTTAAAATCACAATTCACAATTCAATTTCCGTTTCAATCTACCATTTCAAGAAACTTATAACTTAAGTCAGTCCCTGTGCAATCAATAACTGAGACTATGTATCTTTTTGTATTGGACCCTGGTCAGGGATTTTTTTTATTTATTTATTTATTTTTATTTGACTTACTGTAAATGTTAAACTGTTTCCTTGCTCTGCCCTATATGTCCCCCCGGGGTTTTACTTCCCTAAATTAGCCACTGCTTCACAAACATAAAGCTTTCATTGTATCATTTGATGTTTCTCTTTCATTCTTAATTTTTTTTTTTTTTTTTTTTAAAAAAGCGAAACATCTGCTCTGACACAATGATCACATTTTGTTTTGTCTGTCTACATAATGAGAAGCAGGGAAGTATCAGACGTCTTTAACCAATGTGGGTCAGTTTGCTTTTGTTGAGGAAAAACTACCGAAACAGTTCCATTGTAATAAATTTAGGTCTCTCAATTAAAGCAGTATATCTAATATACCTACAAACATAAAATTTTAATACACATTTATATACATACTGAAATAGATAAACACAGTGTTAAAAATTAAGTAAGATGACATGATGACAATGTACTGGTATGTGTTTGAAATATATATATAGAAATATTAGTGATAATGAAATATTCTGTTCTTATCAAAGGATTATCCTATGGAATCTCTACTCTATAATATGCTTTGGCTGATATACTAATGATGCTCCTTCCTTAACATATACACTGTTTTTATTTCTTTAAATTGAAAGATGTCATTTTAATGATATCAAAGCCATCAAGAAACTGGTGTTGGAAATTACTTTTGGCTATATATGCTTCTATACACATTGTGTACTACATTGTTTTTGTATCTGTCAGTGTTTTTTTCCGTACTCTTTTCTTAGAAGTCAACAAATAAATTATAACCAACAAATTTTCTGTGAGATTCTTTTGGCACTTCCTCAATTAAAAAAAACCATGATGATGAGATCCCATGAAAACTTAGTAACTGTCTACATGCTGAAATCTGGGACCTAAAAACTGGGTCAGGGGCTATCGGTGGGGGCAAGAAAAAAAAAAGGTTATTAGACTATTTTTTTTAAATCATGAACTGTGAAACTATTAATCACATCCCATAGCACACTGGGGCCAATGCAGTGATGTAAAGGTGAAAGCCCTGGAAAAATAGTAGTACTTTAAATTACTATTACTGTACCAAAACAACAATACACACTATAATATTACAGCACCTAACTAGAAAGTACTACAAAATGCAAATCTCATTGTACATTTATCCAAGTCAGCCTGAGCTATTTCTTTATAATCTTATAAACTTTATATGTGTATTCATTAAGGTATCATAACCACGTTATTATTTGTCAAAAAAATCACAATTTCAAACTAATCAAATGTGAATAAAAAGGGATAATAAATCTCCACCACCTCTCGATTGCTAAATATCACTGTGCTCTGCCTTTGGTAACAGATGACGCGTCAACATCAGGAACCAATCAGATATCCGGGTTTAAAAAAAAATGCGGTTCGCAGAGGTTTTGCATGGTTCGGTTCAGAGTTTTGGTTTTCCCCGCCTGTTACTTTCAGTTCCTCGTGTCTCCTTAAAGCCTTAAAGGTAATAAACTCAAAGGAGACTGTCATTTGAATATTCGTGAAAGAGCTCGCAATCTGACCTGAAACAAGGTAGGCTATTATTTATGTGTGCGTGATTACTAATTTGCTATTAGGATGTATCGTCTCTTCTGTGTCTAAACCCTCCAGTGGGCACGTATCTTTGTGTTCGCAGGTGTGTGCTTGTTTGAAGATGACAGACCCTGAGACCCCAACCCAGCCTCTGATCTCTGGTCGCAACAATGAGCCACCAGCACAGAGGTAAGGACTGCGACTGAATGCAGGGCTGGGCACTTTATCCACCTCATATTGATCTGATCATATTGAGCTTATGATTTGAAACTAGACATCATCTTGGAATTTGTTTATTTTTTAATTAATTTATTAATAAAGAGATATTTATTCATTTATGTATTTAGATATTGTGCTATGGAGTAAGTGTTGTTTTTAACCCTTTAGATTACAGTAAAATGATAAAAATTTTCTGAAATTACCACGCACCTCTAATTGTTCTAATGTCTTTATCAATTTTATTCATGCTATCCACATTAGTGGTGATTATTTATAAGAAAATCACATTGTGTTCATGTTTTTTTGCACATGTAGTCAGTGTTTTTACAAGATCCACGCTGGGAAATAAAATGTAAAAAATACTGTGATGTTTTGATTTTTATGTATATTGATCAGCCCTGCATGTTTGTACTTGTTTATCTTCTTTATTTATCTGTGTGAAGTTGAGGTGAGGACTAGGAACAAAAAGCTGATCCCAAAATAGCCAAATATTTACCATGAATTTCTCCTAAAAACTTTCCTAATGTGTGAGTGGGACGAATGCAACTTACCTGTGATTGTTCATGTTCTAACTTATTGGCTACAAACTTTGTCTACTTAAATTTACAGGTTATCATTTTCTAAATCTTTAGATGTTTACATGTATATTTCCTCCTCTCAAATCAGACACTGGTTTCCTTTTTTTTCCACTCAATTAGGAGACACTTGCTTTTGGGTCTGCACTTTTCATGTTGTACAGATACAAGTGGAAACCAATTACTGAGTAAAAAGCAAAGAAAATACACAAAAACATTCATCAGAATCCAAAAATTGTCAATTATAATATAAAATATACATGAATTTGTAGATAAGAAAATAAAATATGCAAAAACAAGAATATAATCCTTAACAATTTTAATCAAAAGTTTGAGTGTATGAAATTTTTGTATGTTTTTTTTTAAAGAGATACCACATCGTTATAAAAAAGATCTTTATTATCATACATAGAAACTAGACTGTATTGAATAATTTTAGCATGAATTCAACACAGAACAGACGCGTTGCTTTGTTGATACTTTAAAAGTCAAACGAAACAGTAAAGCAAAAAAAATAGTTTTTTTAAATTTTATAGTAATGACAGAGTGAATGGTGGCGTGTGTGTTTCCTGTTGAACGGGAAGGTTATGTTTGACTGAGTATTTATTT
>JAQMCX010000003.1:19400695-19411750 GCA_029814765.1 Acanthurus leucopareius
TGACTGTTTGGCACTTTTTAATTTCGTTGTACCTGTTACAATGACAATAAAGGACTATTCTATTCTATTCTATTCTAAATGCCTGAAATTTTACATAAGTGTATGCCTGGCAACAGCTGATGTCATCACTCAGTTTGTGGTGACACACCGTATTCAGTGCATACTGTTACTGAGTTTCCTCTTTTTGAGAATTTCCCTAGTTCTCAATAGTCTCAAAAGTGTCTGTGTCTATAATGATACTCGTACTTTACTTTCTCTTCTGTGTTTTCACCTTCTTCCTCTTTGTCATTTTTCGTCCTTTTCCCCGTCTAGTCCCTATGACCTCACAGTCAGTATAATGAGCATAATCATGATCAGAAAGGATGCCAGAAATCAATAACATACTGTGTTTGAGCAGTTGAAATGACTCACAATTATCCTTCATATGTCTAATTTTCACACATCACTTCTCCCTCTGATTCAATCGGATAATATAAATGTCGATTAAAGATGTTTCTCCTGTCCTTCCTTACCTCCACTCCCTTCTATTTTCTCCTCTTGCTCTACTGGGGCAGCTCCACCCGGGCCTACAAGGTGGCAGGTTTCACCCTGTTGGCTTGTGCCCTGATTGCAGGCCAGGCCATCACTGCCTACTTCCTCTTGAGCCAGAGGGGTGAAATCAGATCACTGGAGGAGCAGAACAAAGACCAGGAGGTCCAGCTGACGAGGGGACGATCTGGTGAGGAGGCCAAATTCAGTCCAGATTAGGAGGGATATACTGTACACTGCTGCTATCTAGCTGAAAGTCTTATGCTGCAAAAGTAGAATTAACTTCATTTATCACCAGCAGAGAAAATGTTAAGTGTTGGAAAAACCCTTAGTGACTTGTAATATTATTCTTCAGAGGACATGAAGGCAAATCAAATGACAGTTCCTCCTTTTTCTTAACTGTTGGGACTTTCTTTAAGTTTCATTTGCTACTTATTATTGTTATTACTATACAATATCTTATCTTTTTCCATGTCTGTGTATATTTTAAAGATGGAGAAAAAGCAGTTTAAGCTGTGTTGTACTGTTTTTTTTAGACTGGATCCAAGTTTTCGTTTATCTCTGTTGAGTCTTTACAGTGCTGTTCTTCATCAGTTTAAGCTGATCTGCCTCTCACACACACTGTTACTCTTCCTGCCTGTAGGTGGTGCAGCCATGAGTATGCACGTCCCCATGAACGCCTTGCCAGTGCTGATGGATGATTCTGTGGACAAGGTGAAATACTTTTTTAAATCAACTTATTCCAATTAAATTTTCATATAAATAATTGTTTGTAAATAATTTAATTTTTTTTTTTTTTTGGAAAAAATTCCTCTTATATTTTTGTAAGGTACTGTGAAAATTTAAGTTATAGTTTTTTATCTTTTTCTCATTTTTCTGGTCTCTTTTACTGATTGTATTGCAGGAGGCTTCCACCCAGGCCCCAGAAATCGGTATGTTTTGTTTATATTTACCATATTCATAAACAGAATTCATATATACAACATTAAATATTCACCATCTACAAATTTCATTTGAATCTAAGTTGTTGCTACAATTGTGCATCCTCTCTTTCTCCGTCATGTTTCCTACAAGTGACAGCACAGATGTTGCTCCTCTGTGTGAGACAGATGTGAATTAACTCCTCTCTTCTCTCCCCTCTCAGATCCCTCCACGGCCACCGAGTGCCAGCTGCAGGCCGCTGGTCTGAAGTCCCTGCAGGTGCCGTATTTCCGCCCCGCCTGTGACAAGAACGGCCTCTACATGGCCAAACAGTGCTTCCAGGGTCACTGCTGGTGCGTGAATCCAGCCAACGGCCAAGAGATGCCTGGCACCAGTTGCTTTGCAGTCATCAAAGCCAGTGAGTTAATATAACTACTAACAAAAGCAGAATGAACATTGATTTCTGATGAACCTGAGGGGAATATTTTTCAGTTCTATTTGTGTTTTTTTGTGGATTTATTGAGTACTTCTCTGAAGATTTTATTTTTCTTCAGTAAATTATTATAGGAGCTTGATTTCATTGTAGATAAGCTGGATTTCATTGTGGCACAAAAACAGAAAACTTTCTCGCTGGTGTTAAATTCTGCACCATCTAAATTTAATGTCACAGTGTTTAAAAGTTAGCATTTCTCCCAAGAAAGTTAATTTTTTAGTCCTGGCTGATAATCTGTAGTTATTATGATATCATATATTATAACCCTGCTTTAAGCTGCAGTGATTTTGACAGTCGAATTTCTGTGTTTTTAGGCCGCATGAGCAAAGTGCTGCCTATGCCTGATGTTGTCGCCTAAAGCTGTGGTGAGTCCAAGTTTGATGTTTCTCTGATTCAGATTTCTATGATCTATGTACTGCATGGTGATGAAGAAGTTCATTTTATCAGATTTTTATTGTTCAAGTTTGTTTGGAAAGGAACGTGTTTTAGTTTATATTACTGCAAAATCAGAATTAACTGAATTTTGTCATCTTTTCTCTGTTTCTTTGGTTTTTGAAGCTGACAGAATCTTCAGCGAGACCTACAACGGCTCCAGTTTTAATTCTGATTTTTCTACAATTTAGTCAACTTCTAATCATTATTATCCATGTGGAGCTAATTTGGTGTGATAAACTGCCTTTAATTATCTGATTAAAATAATTTCTCTGCCTATCTTCTTGTTAGTTTATAGAGACTCGATCTTTCAGCTTTTTCAATAAAGTTGCAGAAGTTAAGGATTTTAAGTTTGTAATTGATTTGGAGACTTGCATTTTATTTTATTGAACTTTTGTACCTTGTGAGCTTGCTAAAAAAAAAGCTTTATATGTTGGAAAGTTTGAAAAGAGCAGTGAATTAAAAAAACAGCATGGACAAAGGGGCATTAGACGGAGTGTTAGCAGGTGGCAGCCTGTAAAGAAGATCTTCAGCACTGAAAAAATGATCTATCCACTTTCTCTTTACATAAATTTGGGAAGAAATATTTTGGTGAACAGTGCTGTTGTTGACATGTTGTTCTAAGGTTAAGTGGTTAAACTGTGATTAAAAAACTAGGGACACATTTGGGAACATTTAGAGATCGAGAAGACTTCACGAACTGTGTTTGTACCCATTTATTTGAACACCCAAATAAACCTATTAAAGACAGTTTTGGTGGTTTTCTTTAACAATATCACAATGTATTTTTGACTGTTCGGTTGAATAATTATACTCCTCTGTATACATTAAGTCTTTCAAGAAAGGCGTTACTTAAAAAATTAGGAAACCAACAAAAACAAAACCGACAGGAAAAAAAGAAACAAAGAGCATGCAACACACAAACAGCCACACCATGATTGTCAATAGGCACAAGTTGTTTCTAGGTTCCTGTTACCAAACATAAAATACACATTTCAAAACATACTTTCCAGTCAAAGTAAAAACCAAAAAGAGAATAAACTCAGTCTGATCTCTTATGTTTCTCCTTTGTGGCTTTTTGTCTCGAACTTGCTACAAGCCTGATTGTGGATTCAATATGTGGAGTAACTGATGTTGGGGTGAAACCATCTAAGGGCTTTTTTATATTCATGTCCTTAAATGGGTTTCGTCCTGAGTAAGATGCAGAAAACAAAGCTTTACTTTCTTCAATCAATGTACTGTAGTGTGCATAATTAGTTAATGTCAGTTTAATCAGGAAGAATCATACTGGGAAATATGTTCCAAAATTTCAATAATCAATTTGTGCAGTAAAAGTGTAAAATGAGCCATATTTTATGTTTAAATCACAAGTTGACAAAACTGAACATTTTCAGGCTAAAGGCTCTAATCCATGTCTGCTGCTATGTTATCAAGTGTTGCACTTTTGTTTTTGTGCGTGTTAGGTTTCAGTTTAGCGTCCTGCAGCAACAGCATTGTTTATGGATCAAATGATGGCATTGATCAAGTTTACAGTGAAAACATCTCTTCCTCTAAGAGGAGAACAAAAAGCACCTGACACACAGAAAAACATGATGCAGAAATCTAGTGATTCTGGAACAAGAAAACAAAATCACTGATTGCTACATGACAAAAATAACTGCTTTAAATCCCTAAAATTCATACAAGTGCAAAAGATGAACAAGTTTTCCAGCATATGAAAAAGAAGCCAAATCCAATTAGGAGAGGCTCCCATGGCATGAGATGATATCAAGTCCAGACCAGAGTAGGCACTCTTAATATACATTTTACATAAAATACTGTGACACACACTTACACATTTCTTAAAATCCCCCAAAGTGCAGTTAAAGCTAAATCTTTTAATGAAATTCACTTTGGCAAACATTTTCATTTAATAACCCGCTCTCTGTTTTCTCCAGCTTTTCCAGGATGAAGCCTGATTTTTTTTTTTTTTAAACTTTGTATGATGGAATTTACTGAGAAATAAACATTTTCAGGAGTCATTTTTCTTATTTTTATATGGAGTTTAAAATTTCTGGAGTCATTTTTACAATTTAAAAAAATATCTTTTGGTTGAAAAAATCTTATTTCTCATAAACTTTCACAGAGATGAGGGCTATAATTCCAAAATAAACATGCTTAATGTTTTACCAAGTGAAACATTGACCTATAATGTCATCGGGGGTTGATATGCCTACAATGACACACCACAACACAGACTTTGCTCTGTCACCTGCAAACAATGTGAAAACAAATAATGGCCATTTAAGGTTTTGACAGGTTTTACACTGAAGAGCACCATGAGATGTTAGGTGAGACAAGTTTTACATGTTCCATCAACCCCTGAGCAAAAGTGCAAATTAGTTTAGGCAGCTGTGACTGATTTCTGACCTCTTAAGGACAAAGGACAACAATGATGACAGTTATAAAACCCACATGCCTTACTATTATAAAAATAGTAAACAGCACCAATCAAGGGCAAAGAGCAAAGAGCATAAGCACTCTGTACACTGTGTTTCTCTCCTCCTCCTCAAAATAGGAGGTGATAAAGCAAACAACATTTGGATATAGGCTGATATCATTACTTTATCAATAAATCTTCAGAAAGTTCATATCAGTGTTTTAGATGGGATAGTGTGACAGTCAGAAATCAATTATAGCAGCCACTCTTACGCCATTATAAGCTACAAGTCTACAATTCAATCATTGACCATTTGGAAAGAAATATTGCATTTCCCACATTTCTTCTTTGTTAAAGGAATCGCAATCTTTTCCCTTTCATATACTTAATTTATAACAAAATGTATTGGAGTGATTTATATAGCAAGAGTTCAGATGAATAAGCTTGAACTGATTTAAAAAAAAAAACATGAAAAGAATCTGAATCTCTTATTTTCTGGTCATCAATGCATGTTGATGTTAAAAATAATGACTAAAAAGTTTTTGACTTTTGATATTGAATGTGTTCCCCTATGAAGCTGTACCAGCATCTTCCTCCCTCCTTTCTCGTCTTCTTGCTCCCCTCTCCTCTTTTTTACTCATTTGCGTCCTTCTTTCAGGTTGCGTATGTAGTCTTTGACAGTGTTTTCAATGTTGGGAACTTTGTAATTTTGTGCTGCATAGATTCCTGTACATGTTCCTACAGCGACACCCATCAGTGCTGAAGAGCGTAGCCTTGCCACAATGTACCCAGCCAGAAATCCCTTCAGGAAGGGAGAGCCCAGCAGACTGCCTCCCTAAGGAAGAAAGAAGAGGACAAGTTAGTAGTCAGGTCAGTGATTTTAAATTATACATATTTATAGTAGCAGTTTCCATTTGTTTCTATAATTTCCTGGCCTCTGAGCCAAATTCAGACAGTTTTAAGAGCATGAACATGTCATTGAGTATGAAAGCCTTACTGGAGGAACCCCAGCCTGTATCTCATCCTCCACCCGTCTCTGAATGTCTTCTAGCTGGTCCTTCAGCTCTACAAGATCCTTGAGCTGGTCCAGAGGATCCTGAAACACAAGCATACACACACAAATTAAAAAAACAGAGTACTGTCGCTGAAAAGGCTTTCCTTTATTCCTTAACGAGCTCGCCAGCAGATATTCTTAAGTTCCTACTAACCTAAGGCAGCCAAGTCTTTCGTCAAATTTGTTCATGTTTGTTGTGTTCATAGCTCTGTAAACGAGTTTTAAACAAATTCAACACATCTAGCGTAATTATATCCATACAGGAGCTAGCTAGTCAAGATAATTAGGAAACTGTATGACACGTAAGTTGACGCTAACTAAGTTAAGCTAGGCTAATGTGCAGACTGCTCCATAGGCTAACGTTAGCGGCTAAAGCTAACAAAGACTTTCGATTGATACTGTAAGTTAGACGGGTTGTTAAAATGCAATGACTCGACTTATTTGAGATGTAAAGTTATCACGGAAAGTTGAGAACACCGACCTTGTTGTTTGCCATAGTTTCGCTCGTGTTGTTGTTACCCATGGCGTTACCCCTGTCTTCTTCTTTCCTTGTGGTTTCAGTGAAAATGAACCACACTGCCCCCTTCTGGCTAATCACGAAATCACCTAAATGATTACTTCACTACTTATACTTCATAATAATTAGCAATTGCCATAGCGTGGCATCTTTCATTAAGGCAGAATAGAGATGAAGAGCAATTCAAAAGAATATCTTGCTGGTAGCACAAACATCATATTGTATGTTTAGATAACATTCAGTTTCAGGCTTATAATATTCAAAATTTTTTTTTTCTTTTTTACAACTGAAAACCAGCTGATGGCTCACATTTGCTTCATGTCTAAACGTCCCCTCTTATATTGAAGACCCTTGAATTTCAAGTTCCAATTTAGTGAAATACTAAATACAAGATGGAGTTAGCAATCACTATTCACAAAAATCAATATTTTTAGATGTCACAATAAATTATTTTCTAGATTTGAGTGTGCAGGATGAGTTACAGAGTCTAACACAGCCTGAGAGAAGAAGTTGTGGTCTGATGGTAGAGCAGCACACACTTCTTTATGTCTGCAGACCCTGGAGACTTTTCAGGTGCCAGAATGATGGTGGCTGTCTTAAATCATGTGGATACACTCTCCTGTGACATGTTAATATGTGATAAGTGATATTTTAAAATATGACATGGCATAAAACCTGACTTACATTTGGAAATCTGATGCTATTCGAAACGTGGCAATACCGCTCTGCAAAGCAGATCCTGTAACACTGGTAGTATTGCCATCCACCCCCACAGGTTGCAATGCTGTCAGTATTCCCACCATATTGCTTAATGTCTCACATCAAGCACTGTTTCCTGCCACTGAGGCCACATGTTGCATCTAAACATTAGTGTTTATCTCAGGAGCATTTATTTCCAAACACACATTTACAGCACAGTTTATAAAAACCTCCTGTCTGACTGAGATGAATCAATCCAATTAACTTGGGCTTCTTCTGAACAAATAGCGCAACTTTTCATTTTGTGACTCTAGAGAGCATGCATGAGAGAGCACAGCGGATGAAAAAAAGAGAGTGGGGAAAATGAGTGACAGAAAACTGCAGAAAAATAATTAGAGAGGCAGAAGGATGGAGTGTCACAGAAGCAAAGACATACTCATTAATCAGAGCTGTGAAATTAACACAGTTTTGTAACATCGCTGCCACAACTTACAGACTGAAGATGGGGGAAAAAAAGTAAGGACTGAAAAGAGGAGAATTTCACACCGGAATTACAGTTTCACAATTTCAGTGACTGCATTGACTGAGTTTCATTTAAAATGTTGTGGGCCTTTCATTTCAAAATTAACAGGTCACGTTTGAGAGCCTGGATGACGGGTCACAAGTGTGATTCGCAAAGAGACTGTGAAAGTGAGAACAAATGGCTGAGATTGGAGTTGCAGAAGGGCAAGAAGGAGACCGAGAAAGATGAAGATGAAGAGGGGATGTATTAGAGACTTTGCAGAGAACAGGAGAGTGATTGCCATTTAACAGAAAGATAAGAAGAGAGAGACAGAGACAGATACTGCAAGAGAACTTTATGTAAATGTCTCCAAACTTCAGACTCATTTTAAATATTTATCTTGGCAAAACATTAATTAACTTCGGGTCTTCTTCTGCAGTACTTTTTTTTTAGTCTATAGGGCCTGAAAGTATTTAATCCAGGACAGATAGTCCATTAACCTTTCCTTATTCAGGATTATCGCAGCACAGACTTGACATGGACTGAAGTATTTAATGGTCCGTTCAGGCTGGAATCAAACAGTCTTTGGTATTTTGCCTTTTGGACGAGATGAAACACGGCTCACACACTCCTGGACAGCAGGCGCTGGAGCTGGAGGGAGGGATGGAGGTAAGGTGTCTCTGATCTTCAAAGCTGTCGATGGTTTAGGGGGTTATTGATTTTGGCTGAGGCATATTTGGCTGACTAATCTTTGGATGCCACTGTAAAGGAAAGGTCATTGAGGCTTATGGTGCAATCACCACAGTGATGTGCTCTGGGAAAATGTGTATGCTTTATCCTAAACAGCAGTTGCAGGCAATGGATTTATGTTTGGAATGTCAGCTTGGCTTGAGAAGAGGAATAACAGTGTGTCGATGCATGAAATAAGCAGTGAAATAAACATGACATTGTTCCTAATCGGTGATCAGCAAAACAACAGAAAAAGAACTGGTATGACTAAAGCTTCATCTATTATTAAGAAGCCTAGCTGACTTTTTACTTTCATATAATGAAAGAGATTCATGCCAATACTCCAAACGGTAATTGCAATGCCAGGGTTGTTTGTGCAGATACAGATATAATAATTCAAAGGATGGAAAAAACTGGGCATGCCAGTTTTAGAACATAAAAGGCAGTTAATCCTTTTCTGCAGCAGGCTTTCAGCACTCGCTCAAAATTTATATTATAATCAGTGCAGTGGGTAAATGGCACTGTCTAAATATCATTTCCTTTACAGGGTAGCAAAACAGTGGAAGCAGGTGTCTAAAGAGACGCTGGTTCAATTAAGAATTGACGAAGAATGGGAGAAATTAATGGGTTTTAATAAGCAAATTGAGTTCAATATGTGTTTCACTGATAAAAATCGTCATTATATCATTTCAGCTTCATCAGCGGTAGTTAAAAAGACTGCAAGTATTTACAAATACTGCACTTGAGGTATTTTATCATTTTAGTTTCTGATAAAACAGGTCAGAAGCTCAAAGACACTTGTCTGTTGAAGCAAAGGGGGCAGACTGTAAACAGCAGCTTACTCTGCAGCAAAATGCCACTTAAAAATTATATAAAAGAAATAGTTTCTAAAGTTTTTGTCTGTAATAAAAAAATAAAAATGTCTCAAAAAGTCTCATGAAAATGTAATTATTAGTGTTTTATATAAAGCTTAATGAAAAATTTGACAAAAATATCATAAATGTACTTGGTGTGATGTAGGGATTTTGCAGCGTACACCCTTGTATGAAGATATTATTGATAGTTTTGATCGGTGAG
Source organism: Acanthurus leucopareius (assembly GCA_029814765.1). Taxonomy (NCBI): domain Eukaryota; kingdom Metazoa; phylum Chordata; class Actinopteri; order Acanthuriformes; family Acanthuridae; genus Acanthurus; species Acanthurus leucopareius. The sequence goes on from JAQMCX010000003.1 coordinate 19,410,067, forward strand.
TGTAAAAAAATCGACCTGATGTCTCTCGTGTCGGATGCTCTGAGTTACAGTTTCATAACCTGCAGCCTCCCTGCGCTCTGCTTCGTGATCTGCTGAGTTCGGCCGCATTGCACAAAATCGGGCTTTGTTGGTGTGTTGTTATAGATAAGATAATCCCTGTGTAAATCGTGGTGCCTGTTATGTTGTGCTTCAGTACACACAGTTATTGTTTGTTGAAAGTGTTGTGAGTTCACTTTTGTTGCTGTAGTATTTTGCTCATTGCTGATTGAACCTCTTCGTTGTGACAGTTCAGGGCTCGCTCTGATTCAAAGTGGCGTAATGAAAGCTTTTCATTAGTGAGAGACGCCTTTGAAGCTGGCCAGAAAACACGACGTACTTCTCCATAGTTCAAAACCTGAAAGGCTTTTTAGGTGGCTTAATGTTTTTTTGTGGGCCGAGTTGGCCGGTGTTCAGCGAAGTTTCCTCATTAACCTCAGTGTTCAGTATTCAGCCTGCATCTCCACTGATGGCTACTGATACAGTGCACTCTGCTGGGAGGGAGAAAATGTGATTGGCATACAAGGGGACTGAATAAAATAGAGCCGGACTTTGCAGAAAGACCCAGATTGTTTAAGATGTGGGTTCTCTCATGTATGTGCATGACTTGGCATTGTTGAAGTGGGATGCTGTCACACCAAAGATCATCCGTCATCTGAAAAAAATGAGAAGCAACAATGCATCCGTTATGATATGAATTCCTTGTCTCATTGAACAAACAAATGAGTGAAGCTGTGTTTAATACCCACTCACGGTCAGAGAGATTTTTCAGGCCTTTCAGATGATGAAAGAGAAGGTCAAACTTTATTGACTGTGGGAAAATTCATGTGCTGTGAGGATCATTTATTCGTGCAGTTCAGGCTCAGAGCTGCAGAATCCTCTAAGATGAATTTTCTTCAATCTTTTTACTGACAAATAATAACCTGAGATGATTTATAACCGAATCTACAAACAAAATAACACATGATACAAACACTTTAAGCATCCAGAAAGTTGATTCGACAGCACTGAGATGTGGTTCCTTTATATTCTTTTTGAAAATCATTAGACTGCTCGTCTTTTTTGTACAATCTTTCCTGATTATTACACTCATCACCGAAGTTTTGACAGTTTAAGAGCATTTTATAAAATATTTATATATATTATATTTGAATGTCCCTGGATTGCAAACGATGCAATATTTTTAAATCATTTCTGTTCAGTAAGAGGACAGAATGTACTTTTTCCAGTCTTCCTGCACACAGTAATAATGGTTGTGTTGACAGAAGCTGCTCTCTGTTCAGATCAGCACCGATGCCACCTGGAAACAAACACTTATTTTGACAACACCTTGCAAAATACCCACATGGTGTCCGAGTCCCTTTTTAAAATACCTTTCAATTTATTTGGCACACCAATTATTTTTTTTCATATAATGAGCAGCCAGTCTTTGCTTTGGTATTCTAACACTGACTGAGAGCATTTCAACAGAGCGAAGGCATGCAATTAAAAAAGATGTTTCCATTTCAAAGAGTTAAGGTGCGCTGGCTTTTTGCCACTAACGATTTCAGCATTTAGATGGCGTCTGTGTGTGTGTGTGAGTGTGTGTGTGTGCGTGTGTGTGTGTGTGTGTGTGTGTGTGTGTGTGTGTGTGTGTGTGTGTGTGTGT
>JAQMCX010000003.1:19412284-19476194 GCA_029814765.1 Acanthurus leucopareius
GTGTGTGTGTGTGTGTGTGTGTGTGTGTGTGTGTGTGTGTGTGTGTGTGTGTGTGTGTGTGTGTGAGTGTGTGTGGCATGGATTTGCCTAGATGACAGTTGTATAAGCCAATTAAAGTTTTTAAGCTCTGTTGCTTTTCTTTTCTAGCATGCCAAGGTAAGGGAAGAGAGGTATACTGCAGCCTCACTGCACCACTCTGCTGTGATGTGCCAAGGTGTTTGTGTATGTGTGTGTGAGTGTGTGTGAGCATGTGTCTGGTGCATATGTGTAGCCAGGGATGGCACCCCGTCCACATGGACAGAGGAGAGGGCGACACGGCTGAACCAGCAGGGAACAAACATTAGTTTTCAGATGCAAGTGGTGGGAAAAAAGAGAGAGCATGACTGTAAGTGTGAGCACCACACAGAGGGAGGAAGAAGATGTTGTAATGAAGGGAGGAAGCATCTCTTGTTGAGCGGTTACAAGGAGGAATAGGAATAAAAAAAAAAAGCAGAGTGATAATGAGAAAGAGGAGTTTTGAGGAGAGATGTATGTACTGTATGGGTGTGTCCATTCACTCGGCTGGTTCCTCTGGCGTCTGTTTTACTCACTGGTATTTCCTTCGTGTGTGACGCTGCATCAGCATCACCACAACTCTCTGTCCCCTCTCTCTCTCTCTCTCTCTCTCTCTCTCTTTCTACCTCTCCCTCACCGTCTCTCCACCCCTCCCTTCTCCGATCTCCTGTTCTTCCTCACACATACGCTCCCTCACCGGGGATGCCTGAATCGGTGGAAGTCCTGATCAGAGAGTCGTCGGAGTCCCTGGTGTGCTGAGAGCTGAGCCTGACTCGTCTGTGTGCAGCCACGACCCAGTTCAGTGGAGCTCAGCACATACTGAAGATCTCATCATGAGAGGGTGAAGCCTTTCTGGAGGCACGTTGGGAGAGGATTTCCACCAGCCTGTGGATGTTTGCCAGCAGTGGTGAAGACAGGGATGCTCCTTCTTTATGAAGACTGGGGAAGGAAGAATGTGAAAGCTACCTGGTGATGCATCTGAGGGAGGTAAAGCTTCAAACTTAGGTCCTGTTTTAGGTGAATGGAGGTGAGGAAAAGCTTTGAGCTGTTTTTGCATGATCTCCAAACCATTTTTCACCATGTGCAAAGGAGGTAAAAGGTGCGGTCCACCTCATTGTACACGATCCATCCCAAAAAGGAGTTTTCTTCAGCGGCTGACAGGAGATAAGCAACTTAACTGACTCTTTTATCAAGACTGAGAAGCCATCAGTCCACCCAAGCATCTCCCCTACATGGAGCTTCGGGGGCTTCGCGGGCCAATGGGTCAGGACCAGCGGGGTCAGGGGTTAGGGATCAGCATCCCAGCAGCCGGGATGCCAGTCAGCTCCATCATATCGGCAGTGCGGCAGCAGGACTACTCAGCCAGCGTCTGGCTTCGCAGGAGGGAAAAACTGGAACATGTAAGTTCTGAATACTGAAGCTGGAAGAAGGAGGCTGGAATGTTGAGACAGAAAGCATGAAGCTGCAAAGTGTTTGGTCCTGAGTCATTCAGTTAATATATATTCAGGAAATTCTCATTATTTTCCAAAGATATTAAATCATTTAGTTGAATGGTAATGCATTAAGAGCAACTGAAAATGCTGACACTCCTCAGCTTATTTACTGTGAAGGTTAAGTTGTTTTAGCCAAAATATGCCGGTGGGTTGAAACACTTGGTCATATTCAACACGTCACATTCTTGAATTTTCTCAACTAAAATATCTATTTGTTGGTGTGTGTTGACGCACGTTCTTCCACAATGACGTCAATTAAGCTTGTTGGTAAAATAATATTTCACTTTGGATGTTAAACTAGTGTGTTGGCATTAAAATATGATCAAATCTGAGAGGAAATTTGTTCTGCATTTGTTTTGTGTTTGAATACTGGACCAAAGGCTGGGTTAGTGTTAAAAGAAGAAGAAGATGTCTACAAGCAGTCTGCAAGAGCTGGAATACAGGGCTTGTTTGAGGCACTACTAGAAAAAATAAATCTGTAGCCTAAAATTTTTGGACTGTGGGACAAAATGTAAGGATTTGTTGTTTAAATCCAACAATTATTGATTAAAAATAATTTACGGAAATTGTCAACGATTCAAATAAAGGATTTCAGTCATTTTTTAAACTAAAAATAATAAATATTTGTTGTCTGTAGCAGCTCCAGTTTAAGGACTTGCTGGTTTTATGCAATGAAAATCATGATATTTCTGTATATTCTGATGTTTTCTTGACAAAATGGTTCCTTGGTTAATTAAAAAAAGATCAAATTAATTGATTATGAAAATAACTGTTAGTTGTAGACTTAATTGCATGCTTATTAGAGAGTTGGCTTACCATGAAGTTTCCCATTTAAATTTTAATGTACCGGGGAGCTTGAACCCTTTGAAAAAGACATAAATTAGCATTTTTTTGAATATTGCGGTTACCATGGGAGATGTTCCTTGGAAACAAACTTTAAACTCTTTCTGTAGACTCTGCCTTTCTTTATAGCCTCTGTGACATCAAACAGTCACTTTTGCTTTCTCCGACAAAAGAGTTGTAAGAGACTTAGACTTGATGCTTGCAGGTAAACATCATCAGCATTCTTCAGGGAGCTTCTAGGTGTTGAGATTTAGCGTCGGGGAAACGAGTGAAAAAGGTGTGTGTTGAATATTTGATGCTGGAGAGGAACAGTGCCACGTCCAGCGAGCTGCTTTCTCAGTCTGTCTGCATAACCAACTAGGAAGATGAATCAGCCTGTCCCCTTTCTGCAGACCTACACATGCACACACAAACACACACACACTCACACACACCTGGTGCACACAGCCACATTAAAAGCACAAATGCATACACACACTTACTGTAAGTGTGTTTCAGCAGAAACCAAACAACACAGACAGACAGTATTTTTCAGACAAGCCTGCAGCTGTCATTGAGTTTTTGCAGTCTAACTACACACCAAAGCAACTTCAAGACACACACACACACACACACACACACACACACACACACACACACATAGAATGCATGCATTATTACGCCTTAAGGACAATTTTAAACCTTATTGTTTAAATGCAATTAGTTCAGACTGAAATTCATTTTAAAATATTGCCATTTTGTTCGTGTCTTGGATCTTAATAGTATCGTTCTATTCACGACTCACGCCCAGGATGTGTTGGCAACATTCAACTAATTAGTTTTTCTCCTCCTACCATCCAAAGAGAGATGGAGAGAGATAATAATTTGGGTAGAGCGCTTCAGGCACATTTAGTACCGCTGTCAAAAGCAGCATGATTCAAGTCGCAAGTTCAGCTTTGACTTGTCAAACTCTGAGTCAGTCCCAGGAAATCCTGAGCTACACCGAACATTTCATGTGAATAGTTGCAATCAGACTTTATAATATATGCATAAGAGTAGAGTTTATGATTGCTAAATAAAAAAAAAACAAACATATAATTTGGGTTTATGAGAGTTTTGAATATTGTTTATCATGGAGCTCAGAGGCATTCATCACACCATCTGCAACAGCTAACAGGTCCATTAGATACACCTCACACAGCTTGACAGAGGTGAACTTGTGAGCTTGTTCTCGTTCTCTGGAAAGTCCTTTAAGCAGAAAGTGGAGCGCTGGTGTCCTTCAGAAACATGCTGAAGAAGCTTTTAACAAGTAGCAACTCGTGTGATTTCTCTTTTACTTTCCTGTTACATGAACTTCTGCTGGCTGAGTCGTTTCAGCTCATGTGCATTGCGGTGACTGAGGCTGCCTTTCCTAAAAATGCATTTAACCATAAATGGCCCGTGGTTCAGCATTTTATGCATTCTGCGTTATTTTATGTGAGCGTAGTTCTCTACTTTGTAGTCACTGGTGGTAACAAACACTCAACATGCTTAGTTTCATATGCACGCTGCACTTGAGGTAAGGAAATTGCCATTTTAAGTTTCTGTTGCGGCTCTTACTGGATTCAAAGTGGGTTCACTGCGCTCTTAAGATGCCTCAAAGTAGACGAGGCAGCAGTTCACTGCCGGGCTGGGAGGCTGAGTCTGGATCAAAGACGGTGAAGTGTGTCCGTGTCAGATGACTTTTAAGGGATGGCAGCTCAGAGTGGAGTCGACTCCCCACACTGATTGCATTTTCAATTTCATGGTGACCGTGCTGATGTGGAGACCCAGGTCTGTGGCCAAACTGGTCAAACTGTAAAGCTGCTCTGAGTCTTTCTCTCCTGTGTATAAACTGGTCCAAGAGGTTTATTCCATTTCCATCTCATGCTGTCTGTGACTGAGGAGGATGATGGTGAAGAGTGTGAAGAAGAGAGTTGAGGAGACTTGGAAGTTTTATTCTGCTCAAACTGAAACATGAAGGGCTGATTTGTTGCTGATGATGATTATTGTGATAATTTAATAATGATGATTTAACTGTAATGTATCTTGTGTAAATCTAACTGGAAACCTTTGTATTTTCTTCATCCTTCTTTTGCTTATTTTGAAACAGCTAACGAATCAATTAGGGATAAGTGGACAAAAACAGACATCAAAAATAAAGTTCTTATTGATATTATTAAATGTATATATTAAATGTTAAAAGCATACAACAAAGTGTTTTCACTTAACTCAAAAAAGGAATATTTTCTCACCCTTCAGCCATGCAGCCATGCATAATTTTGGCTTTACCTTCTCAGGTTTTGACATCCATCTCTGACATTTCCCTCACAGCTCAAGTACCGTGGAGGTTAGACCTTAAAGTGGCTGATAGATCAGGATAAAATCCTCTGTCATCATATCAGTACTCTTACTGTTACAGTATCAACATATACCACAATACAATATACTTTCAGGAAATCAATTGAGAAACTGTTTAAGGATCGAGTAACCACACAGGAACATCTCTGTTGGCTAAACTAGCAAATTAAATCTGACCTCATTTGTCATTTATTTCCTTTTTTTCCCTGTGAAACTATCTTGGATTTCGGCCACATTGACATAAAATATGATATTAACAGGATGGGTTGGACTGTACAGACCAGGGTGTAAGACCACAAGGGGGAGCCATTGCAGGAGGGCAAGCATAACTAAAGAAAATTATTGAATGGGACTAAATCTTAATGAATGTGATTAATTTCCTGGGAAAATGATGATGCAAGGCTGTTAAAATGACACAAAGGCCATAGTCTGTTAAACAGGTGATGCTCACTGACTAAACACAATCAATCAAAAATAAATATGATAGAGTTTGCTCTTCATTGTAAGTGTTGCAGGAAAACTAAAAAACTCATGAGAAACACACATGAACATAAACACAAAGCTCATGTTTTGATTTTTAGAACATTTCTTTGTTTCTCTTTTTTTTAATCAAATGAATTTGAGTGTCAGAAAAGGGGATGGTGCTTCAGTTTATTATTCAATTTTCTAATGTTTACTTGTTCGATGAATTGTAAAAATTAACAGCATAGAGACTTTCAAGTGGCTGACAAATGCATATCTTCCAATAGACTGAATTGCTATAGAATGGCAGATGAAAGCATTTTTGTGCATTATGCTCACAGCATTTCAATTACATTTAAAGAAATACACAGCGACAGTGTCCCAGTTCTGATCCTCAGAACAGACCCCCAACTGTTTTTTATATAGAAACTGCACTGCAGTGAAGAAACAGCCCTTTATAACTAAATTACAGATAATGACACAATTAAAGATGTTTCTCAAAAAACACAGTGACAGTTGAACTCAGTTAGCTACACATCTTTTCCCTCGATGATCTCGCAGCAGCATTGATGAGGCTCAGGTTTCTTCATGGAGTAACCAACCTTTACAGAAGGGATTTGTAAGGCTTAAATGTGATGATAGGAAATCTTTTTTTTCCTTCGAGCTAAACAAAGCTCCACCGTTCATCCCCATTTTCCAGCAAAGACCTTGGGCTTTGTTTCCACTTTGAAAAGCAGCACGGACCTGACTTTTCAGCAAAAGATGGACATGTTTTCAGACTTTTTCATGCCTTTCATTTTTAATTGGAGAATTTTACATGACAGTTCTTCGGCAGGAGGAACTCCTCACCTTGAGCTTTTTGCTGTGACTGTCTCTCAGGCATAAAGCAGCGGCAGCATTATGCTGTTAGATGGCTTTGATCTTTCACTAAGACGTTCCGGTGTCCTCACTCTTAGACATGAAAAATACATCTCCTGTCAAGCTGACATGTTTCCTGTTGCAGTGAAAATGTTTCTCTAAAGAGTAGATTGGTTAATTAAAGGTGTTTCCTCATTCCCATCAGACAGGGTACTGTCTTTGTGTGGTACACAACACTCCTCAGTGCCTGCAGGGGCTTAAAGTCGGGCGAGGTTTTTACATGTTAGGATGTTTTTCCATGCTAGTTACAAGGGTCTTGCAGGGAGCGAGATGAGAAGTAAGAGTTTCTTTTATTTCTGTGAGAAGAAAATGTGGCTCTTTATGCAATCAGATCTAATTGTTGGGGAGAAAAATCTAAGGGTATATAAATATGTGCCTTTGAAGCTCACTGCCTTCAATCACCCAACATACTCCCATCATTGTGTTCAATACTGGGTACCAATTAAATTAATTCTTGGGCAGTTTGGCTCCGTGTTTGACAGCTTGGCTCACATTCAGCTTCGCTTCATTTCATCAGAAGCAAACTTACCGTTGTGCCCAGGCTTCTGGCTTTGGTGGAAGTTTTTTCTCCCTCCTGCCTGTTTACTGCAAGAAATGTGTGATGTTCCAGCTGCTGAAGAAACATCAAACTGATAATTCGCTCACTTTTGATCGACAAGGTTGCATCAGCTGAGCCAAATCACTAATCAGTCTTATAGATCCACCATTTACAGCTTGTCAGTCATGTTGTATCATTTAATTTCCACCCACTGTGATCACATGTTATTTACTGTGTTTTGGTTGCTGATGTTGTCGTAACATTGAGGCATAAATCAGTGAAGTGCAATGAAGAGGTGTTTGTGCAAAGTTACACAGTCAGAAAATGGGTCATTTCTGAGCTTTTTCAACAAGGGTGGAGATGTTAGATGTTCATGACAGGTTTTCTGTGATGCAAATCTCCAGGAACCTTAAAGTGATCATGCCATAATCGTTTAAAATCACAATCCAGTTCTCCTCTTGTTAGGGGTCGTAGTCATGATTTTTACTGACGTAGTAGTGCAAACGTAGGAGTGGATTGATCAATTCAAACTGTCTGGAGTCTGTTTTGTGAGACAGTCCAATATCGAGTCTCAGAGTGTGTTACTCGAGCCCAGAGTGTTAACTTTGCCAGACTCTTGGTGGAGATGCTGCTGAATGCTGAGCGGAAATCAACAAACAGAATTCAGATGTAGGTGTTGTTATTTTACAGGTGTGTGAAGAAAGTGGAGGGCAGTGAGGATGACGTCCTCTGTGGATCTGTCGCTTCTGAATGCAAACCGGTTAAGGTCCATGTTGGCAGTTTTTTCTTTTTCTCCAGCACAGTTTTAACATATTATAAAGTTGTTGTATGCAGTTATAAGAAATACCTGCATGTGTCTTTCAATTACAGATCATTTAAGAAACATTACTTCTCATACAAACACTTAAACTAATTCTCATTCATGTGTTGTCATTCTGTGTAGAGACTGATGTCTACTTACAGGAGCAAACAAGTTGTAGTTGTTGATTAATACATTAACAACATTTATTTCTGCTTTTTTGACATAATGATATGATATGAAACATTTGTTTGATATTTGCATACTGCCTATTAATCCTTCATCATGTGTTTATTGAAATCATAACATGCAAAGCAAGTAACAACTACAGCATTCAGATGAAAGTAGTGAGGAAACAAGGTTTTTAATCGTGGGCTTATATTTGGAAAAGAGACAAAAAATTAGTATAAAATATAACCAAGTGTAAATACATTAAACCTGTACAAAAGTGCTGTTTGCTCTCCTCCAGTGTGCGTAAACTGCAGTTTGAGGCGAGGAAGTTCATGAATCAGTACTGTTAAATTAGTAATTTGTTGTCTTTTATAATCACAGCAGCATTGTGATTGTTAAAAACGCTTGTTGGCACCAACACACAGGTTAAAAACACAATATTGTTTGAAAAAAATAATGTTTTATTGCAAAAAGCTAAGTGGATGAGGGTATCTATGGGCTTGATGGAGGGCAGGTGTGCGAAATCAGCCAGGTGTGCTGTGAGTCAGGGGTCAGGAGAGCCAGCGAGGGAGAGTCACACAGATGCAGAGACAAAAAGGAGGAGATGGAGAGGAGGAAAACACAGGAAAACACAGGAAAACACTGGGAAATGTGATATTACACCTGTCGCCATAGCACTGATGATGTACAGTAAAATAGGTGGCTTTAGATAAAATCATCTCCTTATGTTTGAGTCATTTGTTTATTTAAATTAAGATCAGAACATGTTATTGTTGATCATTTTATCCACAGAAGCTTCAAATATCAGTCTGCACATGCACATTCACTGTATAATGTAATCTGTAAATAATCAATGGGTTTGATACAAGTTAGTCCTTACAGACAGCAGAGGGAGCTATTGCCTCATTTGAAACAAGTTTTTATGTATTTCTGTTCACACATCTCAGCGTGTGCATGCGTGGAGTTTGAAGTATGTTGGCTGTCAGTTTCCATATGTGAGCTTTAAATCTGCCTCATCTCATTTACTTTAATTAGCTGTTTTTTTCTCATTTTTTTTCTTTGATGAGTTTCTTCACGGTTTGGCAGCTCAGACTCCTAACACGTTACCTCACACTCTTTCTTTCAGCCTCTTTCTTGTTTCACACACACTTAACCGCATGCTGAGACGGAAACCATGCCCATGTCTTTTCACGAGGTGAACTAATGAGACAATTAGCAGAAACTCATTAGAGTCAGTGGCAGTCTTTGGGTAAGACAAGTTGTTTTCGTTGAAAAAAGTATTACATGAGCGTGATCGTGGGGCGCTCGCTGATTTGTGAGATTCATTGTATCATAAAAATGTCAAGGATTTAAACCTGGCATGAATATCATGTGGTTTAATAAATGAGCTCTTTCTTGCAGCGTTCAGCTCAGAACAGAGGTTGAATATGAATCTTTCATAGTGCAGATTTATGATCCAATTTAATTGGCCATCGCTTTATTATGTTTTGTATTAAATTTCACAGGTGTTGTTAACAGTTTTCTGGCTGTTTGCAAATTTTCCATAAAGCAGTTTGCAATATCTTTGTATGTGCTGGGAGGAATTTTTATGTTTTATTACTCGATGCCTTTAGTCTCCAGCTTGAACATCTGTGTGGTTGTGTATCTGGTTTCAAAGTGTGTGCTGACTGTGTGATGATTCATGAAAAGAGACTCACTGCTTCTGAGCTGTCAGGTCAGGAAGTTCATCTGATGTAAGATTACTTCCTGTTCGCACGGAATCTCATTTATTTTTCACAATACTGCTGATGTTTTATTCAGAGAAAACTATGATGAATATACAGGTAGGAGCTCAGTGATGCTTTAATTGGTTTCTGTAAATACTTTTAAAAAAATTCTTTTGACTGCACTTGCGACTGAAATTCATCTTGATTAACCATTGAAAGGAAGTCTGAATTATACAGTTGCTGAGGTTAATAAATCATCAACCTCCTTGAAGTGTGATTTTTGGTGAATTTGCATAAATGCAGATAAAGTAGCACAGGAAGTTGACAGGTAAGTGCGAGAAAAAACACATCAGCTTGCTGCCGAGCTTCAAGCGGTGCTTGCTGACACTAACCAGAGGGAGGCAGCAGCATGACCCCTCATGAAGCATCCGACAGCTCACATCCACCTGCATGAGTGCACAGCAAAGAAAGAAGCTGCAGCTGATAACTGAAGAGTGACTGTGAAATGACCTGAGCTCCCCCCCGATTTTACCCACATGCACGCGTAAAAACACACCAAACCAAGCAGAGTCTACCATGCTCTCTGCTGAAAACAGTGTGAAGTCAGCAAGAAACTCACATTTATGCAGTGCATCATCAGAGTGACTTCATTTAACATGAATTATACCAACTCTGCCCTAAAATCTCTGTTCTTTCAAACAGAAACTTTAATGAGAGCTCCTCCTTAGAAGTTTGCACGAAGAAGTTGTTGTGTCCTCAATATATATTTTGTTGGTTGTATCTTTATTTATAGTCAGTTCATTGTTGCTGAAGTGACCCAGTATCCCCTCAGGAATGAAAACACTTTTGATGTGGAAGACAAATACACAAACACAGAGAAATTCATAGTGAGTCAGTCGCTGCAGGTAGACATGCTGTTTTAGAAATAAATCAGAGTAGAGATTAGTCAGTGATGTGGCCTGCAGTTTGTGTGGATCCCTGAAAAACAGTACATGAGAAAAATAGACATATTGGAGAAGCGTGGATGTGATAAAGGATTTAATACTTGTTATATTTATAAACCCTTGGGTATTCTGTCAAAGTCAAGACATGGAGTTAGGGACAATCTAGGTAGACAATTAATTGAGACGTTGCTGACATACTGTTGAAATAAACAACAAAGAATATCCCATTCAGATATGGATGAGAAGTTTCACTAAACAGCAAGTACAACAGTGTAACGCCTCAGCTAAAGGTCATGCTCGGCGTCTTGTGAAGTGATTTGTTAAAGCTGGCTGAGTGGAGTTTGTGTTACAGTGATGGTGTGTGTTTATGGGATTTCACTGCCAATGCAGTAAAGTTGCACAAGCTAGAAAGACACAAAAGACATAAAGACAACGTTTTAATGACTTGAGTGCTGAAAAACTTTTTCTCTATTTGGCTCTACTCTCTTCTCTTCTCCTCATATTGGTTGTTAAAAGTTCTGAATACGATCTTCTGAGTTTTGGGAGTCTGTTCGGCTTCTACACTAATGAAATAAACAGCTCTTACAAATGATGAATAACTGGTTTCAGACTTAAAAGTTATACTTGTATCAGCCCACAGAATCAGCAAGAGAAAATAGATATATTTCCATAATACAGTTACACTGTTCTGCAACTGACTGATATAAAATGAAGTAGAATAAACAACAAGAAAGCTATTTTTTATATGACATCCTCTATTTCTTTAATCCAAGATGGTTTTCCTCTTCTCTTCTCTTCTCTTCTCTTCTCTTCTCTTCTCTTCTCTTCTCTTCTCTTCTCTTCTCTGTGAAGCATAATAGCACCCTCTGTTGGCCGTTCTGTGTCAGTACACAGCTGCAGGGCACACTGACTTTCAAAGATTTACTATCCTTACTCTGCATCCGAACAGGAGCTGCATTGCATTTCAATGTGCTGCCATTATTGGCATTCATGCTAACAAATGTGAAGTTAACCTTCCAAGAAGTATTTCATGATTTGTGCTTGATGTCACACCGAGATTCACTCTCAAAAACTGTGCAGCAGCTCTTTTTGCACCACACAGCTTCTGTCTTAGTGGCAAGTTGAACATGAAATAGGATCTATGCAAGTTTTTTAAGTGTGTGTGCGTGAATATCATCACATGAGATTCAAGGGGAGTAAAATAGGTGAAAAAAAGATGAAGGGTGATGTAACGTATTTCTTTGAGTAGAGTTTATAACCAAATGCATGTTTCTAGGTAGTTAACTATCCTTTTTAATCTCAATAATTCATCAATAGGACCTTTTTCTGAACATTATTTGTATTTCTCACCCAAAATCTAAAGAAAATCAATTAGTATTTTAAATAAGTTTGCATGTTTTGCATTTTTAACCTAACTGGATATTAATTAAGCCAGTGCAAAAGCACGGCAGCTCTCTATCATGCACAGCAGGGTGAGAATAGACGGGCAAGTGGACGGACAGGAGGAAAGCTGGAGCATCTATTTAATCTCTCCACCCAGACCCTCCCTCTTTCTGTGTCTATATGGGAGAAGAGAGAAATGTGAGCTTTCTATTAGAGGAAGAGGGTGGGGAGATAGAGGGAGGGAGGGAGGGTTAGAAAGAGGTGGACGAACACACGATACGGTGAGACGAGAGGAGAGGAGGAAAGTGAGACAGAGGAGAGAGGAGGACAGGAAACAGAGAGGAGAGCAAGAAGATAGAAAAGTGTGAGTGGAGAGAGATGGAGGGAGACAGCATCACGGTCGGGTTTAGGTGTGTCCTTTACTGTTAGAGTTTTCATTCATACAGGCAGGAGAAGCAATTGGGAGGAGCGGCACTTTCCCTCTTCGACACACACACACACTCATCTCACACACAAACACACACGCATCACACGTGCCTTTACAAACACCATCACATAGGTTTCCACTGCGGTGAGGAACCGACTTTGCTCCCCTGTGACTTCAGGGAGAGGAGGGGAGGTGACAGCTCACACACACACACACACACACACACACACACACACACACACACACACACACGCTCTCTCTCTTTCTGTTTCTGTCAAAACACACAACCAAGAAAACCATGTGTTTCAGAGTGGACTAGCGACAGAGGGATGCGTCATGAAGGTGAGCTCTCACACTGTTCATTTTTTTAGTTCTGTGTGCATCTGTGTGTGTGTGTTGTTCTATCTATCTATCTATCTATCTATCTATCTATCTATCTATCTATCTATCTATCTATCTATCTATCTATCTATCTATCTAATTTTGCTCAGGAGCTGTGAGATAATGTTTCTCTCTGAAAGTGTCAAGTGTGTTCTGTCTGTTCCTTGAGTGCAAGGTTTTACTCCCTAGAGGCTTTTTAACTACAGTGTGTTGTGTGTGTATTGTGCATTGCGTGTGTGTGTGTGTGCGCGTGCGTGTGTTGAACATAGTGCAGGATTTGAGGACAGTTGTGCTGGTTTCTTTTTGCACGTCAAGTCCCAAGAATGAATAATTTCCATGTTTCGGTGACTCTTCTTTTATCTGTTACACTAATGTTTATATGATGGGAAGCAGCTCAGAGCTTCTCTCATGTGTGTATTCTGCTTTATGAGTCCTTGTGTGTCTACAGTGTGGTGTATACTTTAATAAATGTAGGAGAAGGTGTTAATATTGTCTGTTGTACACTTGATAAAAATGCCTTCAGAGTAAAATAACGTGCTTTAAGCAGCAATGTCTTGATGTAGAATCATTGTTTCTTTAATATCTTTGTTTTGTGTGAAGTGTTTCTCCAATGAGCTGAGCCGAGTCAGCAAGACTGTTAATGATAGATATGTGTTTTTTGTTTACTACTTTATTTGGCAATGAAACAAAAAGAGACATGGTTTTGATATTGGGGTATGTGTTGGTTGATATTTAACAAGAAACTGAAATACAGAAACACTGAAATGTCAAAATATGCCTGAGGTGACCACCAGAGAGCACTGACAAGAAGTTACATTTTTAACTGTAAAATGTCTCAGTCAGACGGTGAAGAAACAAAATATTGGATCCTTATTATAAGTGACTTATTATGAAGTGTTTATGGTTTTAAAAAAGTGACTATACGCTTGTCTGTTACTTTGGATAAATGGTACATAACAACATAATTCCTAAAAAGTAAATCTTCTTTAAGTGAGCACAGAAGCTCTAATTTTGTAGTGCATATTGCAATAAAACAAATTAAAAACAATAATCCTTAAGGAGGATGACCGGATCTCCCAGTTTCACCTTACTGTAAACTGACCAGCTCTTACTGGCTGTTTAAGACTGATTTACTGATCACTGCATGATACAGCACTCAGAACTGTATCCAGTGTGCACTTTAAGATAATACTGGGCAACTATAAATCAAGATCCAAACATTTGCAGCAGGTTTTCCTTTTACCATTACTCTCTATTTCCCTCCGTCTCCCTCTGTGATTCCTCCTCTTTGTCTCTGTCTCTCTGTGTCTCCTGCTCTCATCAGTCTTGCCTCTGGATGCACTGAGCTCTGCCTGACAAGTGAGCTGCTGTGCCAAAATGTGCTGGGCCAAGTCTGACCTACTACACTCAGGCTGTATGTCAGTGAGGAGGTGGAGGTAGGGGGGTGCAGGAGATGGCCGGTAATGTACGGTGATGGAGATGGATTGAAAAAAAGGAGAGTATGGAGAGTGGTGGCACGGTGGAGGAGAGATGGATGCAGGTAAAAGAAGATTACAAAGAGGAAAGGTGGAAGGGCAGGGAGAAATAAAAAGGAAAGAGTCTTTGGTGATTCTGCTCACAGAGCATCAATATGCTGCAAACACCGACACACACACACACTCCCACATCAACGCACATGCACACACACACACACACACACACGCACACAAACAGATCCAGAAGCCATCAGACCATGGTGCCGAGCGCCAGCAGACAGTAGAGGCCAAAACACCTGAAACAGTATCCATGGCAACCAAACTCCTGGCTCCCTGCGTGATAGTCGAAAACAGCGGGACAGATCCAGAGTCGGAGCCGCTCGCCGCGTGCGACATTTCTTCAAAGGCAGGTCATTCTGGCCAGACCTCGCTTCCTGAGGAGGCGTGTTTACACTGAAGGTTAGAGTTTGGATTAGCTGTTCAGGGTTAAAAGCAGCCCGAGTCAGTACACGTTGTCCCAGACTGATGTCTTATCTGCACCTTTTCTCTCTCTTCTTCTTCTTCTTCCACTGCTGCTGCTGCTGCTGCTGCCATTCTCAATGAGAAACAACAAGTGGGAGATCCAGCTGACAAACTGCACTCTAATGATGAAATATCTTTGACAAATATTTCAATGGTGCATAAGCAACGAGTAATTTATAGTTGCAGATTGTGACTCTGAGTCTTTATGTGGCCATTTAGTCTCTTATTCTTCAGTATAGAAGCAGGTACAGCTAAAATTTGCTGTAATTCTAGTCTAAAACTCTAATATAACAGCAAAAAAAATCACGTTTCTTTTTATTTTATTGTCATCTGAGAGCTCTCTAGTATTGATCTATCCCTGTTTTTAATTACCGGCTGCAACAGTGTGGCTGCTATTGTTCTTGGCTGCTATTGTTTTCATCCTTTGAGTTTGTGTGTGTGTGTTATTGTGGCAAAATGTCCCCCAGAGATACCTATTGTAGCGGGAATTGCCACACAAGTGGCTGTGAGCATTTTGCCAGGTGTTTATAAAGTCTGGATGATGTATGTTTTAGTATCATAACAAGATACAGACGAAAAACTTTATAGCCGTGTGTGGTTGAGATGGAAATGAAGGCCAAGTTTCAGGATGATTGTTCTCAGAGGAAGAGCGCCAGAAGTGGTAGGAAGGTAGGAAGCCTTCATTATTTCAAATCAACCTCTTATTAGATTAACGGTCGTGTTTGGCCAGACACAGGCCATGTTGGATGGATGGGGGTTTGTCTGGATGGGAGGGGAGCAGACGGACCCATCTGCCAGGGAGAATAAACCATGAGCCTGGCAGGTTGGTCTGGTTCCCAGGGGCGGTATTTATGTTTGAATAGATTTTTTTTTTTGCAAACCAACCCTGTATACTGATTTTCATGTAACGTCTTAATGATCCCGACACTCCAGCACGGCACTCAGAGCGCTAACTGCTACCTGAGAGCTGAGTGTGTCAGACACTCGGCTGCCTCTCAGCAATGCTAAACAGTGGAAGATTGCCTCGAGTTATTATACAAGCTCTGCATAAAGAAAAGGGAGAAAAGGGAGAAAAGGCTGAAAGGATGAAAAAAAACCACTATATTGCCAATCCTGTCTGAGTGTAACCGTGGTTTGTGCTCTCTCTCTTTCTCTCTCTGAGCTGTTCAAACTTTTATTTTCTGTCAGAGAAACACTTCAGCAGTAAGATGCAGAACAGCATTATTTATTTGTTCAGCAGCCAGACACGAGCTATTGACAAGCTTGCAAAGGAATAATATAAAATCCTTGGACTGAATCAAACTCTGATCTCCACTTGTACATGCATTCAAATGAGTCTTTGGAATAACATCAGCAGCTTTAAGACATTTATTCTCTGCTTCTCTTTCTTCTTGTGTACCACAGTTTGGAACTTAAAGCTATCAGATACAAAAACTACAGATAAGAATCTAAAATTGTCACAAAAAATTACACGATCTTGGTTTTTTTTTGATGCATCTGTAGTATTACTATTAGAAAATCAAATACTGTAAAACCTTACTGTTACATTATTGATCAAAGCCTAATTATCACCTTTCTGTATCATTTTTCATATATATTGTGCGTTGATCTTAGTAATAGTATTACAACAACGATGAATAGTTGTCTAACAGTGAAGGTGTATTCAGAGTAATTTTAATATTGCAGATGAAAAATCATTGCATAAAATAAGATGGATCTATTAAGTATAATGTGAACTCTGACCCATATTTTAGGGTGTTTTTAGATATTTGATGGTTTTATTATCTAAAGAGAAGACAGGAAATGGAGGTTGGTAAATCAAAGGTCGTCAATAGAAGTCATTATCTGCTGCACACACCTCAATACCTTGTTAGCACAAGATAATCATCTTGAGACACGGGATTGTATCACCTTATGGGACATTTGGGCCTCTGTAGGATTCATTATGGTGTCACTCCAGATCTTACACAGACGTGAGTACGGTCTGAAAATTCAAAATCAGAGGTGAATGTGTCCATTTGTTATCCTCTCCTTTCAGAGAGGCTGAGCAAATACATGAATCTGAAGTTTTTTGTCACCAGATTTGTTAGCTGGTTTGGTAAATTATCAGTGATTGTGTGGAGTAACTGGGATGGTTACTGGTTAAAGGTGAACAACAGGAATTCATGATCCATCCTGCATTATTTCATGTACGTAGATCTTTAGAAGCTAACCTCAGGTGCACACATTACAAACTACATCCCATTATGTGCATGTGTGTGTGTGTGTGTGTGTGTGTGATAGCTTAAATATGTACGAGTGGGTGTAAAGCCAAAATACATGCTGCTTTGTGTCACGAGTCACCAGTCCCTTTGACATATTCCTGGAAGCCACAGCTTGGCCCTCTTCCCTACTTACTGGATACACACACACAAACTCACACACACACACACACACACACACACACTCACACAAACACACACGCACACACACTTCCTAAAGCCACCGATTCTTTGCCGTGGATGGACACATTATCCATCATCCTGTGCTAACAAGGATTTAACCAGGCAAAACAAATGACACCTCTCAGAACATTACAAGATCTTCGCAGAGAACGCACAGTCTGATTTGACAAAGCATTAATTATGAATGTTCCTTTATTACATCAGACGCGTAGGAGAGGAGAGGATGTTGACTCTTTTTTGGTCAGCGGACAGCAGCAATTCATTCTTCACGCTTGCTTGCTTCGATTATATGACATGATTAATCACCTTACACACATCACATTATATTCACAGTTCTATCTAGTACACATTTATAATGTTATATGCATTAGATTGATGGTTTTGAAACAAAAGGTGGTGCAGATTAAATTTCGTTACAGTAATACTACATCGGTGTAATTTTACAGTTTAATAGCTGTTGTTTGAGTGGCAGATGGCGTTGTTGTGGAGCCGGTGGTATACATTTTTCACAGCTGTAAATTCAGCACCTACTCAGAGTCTTTTATGTTCATGTTTGTCCTTGATATCCAGGGTGGCATTCATGTCTCTGACAGTTCAGTGATTTGTACAACAAAAGTGTGAGAGCTCATCTATTTTTTATGACAGCGACGGCTTCACTCTGCATCCATTTTCATTAAGCCGCTGTCGCCGCGCAATTATCAGCTACATTTATTTAATTTAAATAAACGAGGAGAGACACAACATGGAGGAGGATTTTCAATTTGTCAAAACAAGATGTGCTGTTTTCTTGAAAAGTCTGATTTTTGAGCTTCTACACAGCAGATTTTTTTTAAATGTCATCGCGGAAATACCATGTGATACTAATAACTTGAGGGATCTTGCTGGTTGTTATTGCTATTAGTGATCTTTCAAACAAGTATAAAGGTCTGGTGTTGGCAAACCAACATGAGATTAAATAAAAATAGACTTTTTTTAAGTCTGTCCATTTTTTTTGTACACTGAAACAGTTTTTTGATGGTTTTAATCTTTATTCCTGTTCATCCTGGCTGGTCATTTCCAATGATGTTCTAATGTAAAAGATGACCGACAGAAACTCTGGGTATCTGAAGCTGATTTGAGGCATCTGAGTTTGACAAGTCGTGGTCTTTTATGATATTTCCCCTTTGCTGTTCCATCATTGCTGCTCATCACAGTAGGCTTAAGGACATTGAAGATGACACTGATGGCTCTGTTCCCGTTTTAGGACCCTGGTTTAATGTGTGCTGACTCATAGGCATGACTTACTGGGGTGACTTTAATGGAACTGATCCATTGTTATAGTTATTAATCACACCGGAAGCTTTTCCTGCTGTGGCAAATACAAACATCCACTGTGAAAAAAGGTCCAGAATCACAGTTGTGTTTTCTGTATTTTATTGTTGTATTTTTTCTATTATATATCACCTGTGAGATTTTGTGATGGAAAAAAAGCTCACTTTAAAAAAGAAAGGACATGCTGGTTCAGTAACACATTTTCTTATCATCTTGACTTATCTGTAAAGAAAAACACCTTAAAATTGAATAACTTTAACATAAGTAGTCTTTTACTGGAGTTTGATTTTCCAACATCCATTCTGGCTTCTGATTATGGAGTTTAAAATAACTAAACAACCTCATGTTTGTTTCCATTGAGGAGGAAAAGCAATGTAACATACTGTTAGAAAAAGAGCTCATACAGTTTAATGGTAACATCTGGTTGCAGCTCAGCAGGATTGCTGATGACGTGCAGAAAGTAATTTTTTTTTGCGACAGTGTTATTATCAGTGCTGTAAAGTCTGGACTCAGTGGTTTTAAAGTTAACTCCCTGCCCTGTCGTTAACTGTCCTGACATGCCAGCTCATTATACTGTGAGCATCAGCAGCCCTGGTGCCTGCATGAGGGAGGGGAGGCACAGCGAGCTGACACACTGTCAGGGCCATACGCACAATAAAACTCATACACTCCGCTCAAGGTAAAACTGCAGCGTCAAGCAAAGGCAACTGTATCAAGGTCTAACAGCACAGATTGTTCCAGTGTCTGCACTTGTTTATTTCATGGTAGCAAGTCGAATTCAATGGTTTGAGCTAAATGCTAACATCAGCATGCAAACATGCTCACAGTGGCATTTCTAACAAGCTGACGTGTCAAAGGTTTAATGTCAGTCATAATCACCATTTTGCTCTAATATCTTAGCATGCTAACATCTGCTAATTAGCACTTAACACAAAGTACAGCTGACTGATGAAGAGAGATTAATGTTGTAATGCAGCTGCTTTTTTTAAGAAAAAACACGAGTATTCAACAAATACAAACTCTGACTTGATAAGAGTCACATTTGCAACTCAAAAAGGATGAACACAGATGAAGACACACAGGCAGGCTGACGATGTGACGTGCCTTTCAATAAACTTACACAGACATACAGGATGATGTACTGGCAGGGGAGTGGATCACGCCAGCATACAAACAAGCAGGAACAGGTACCAGGAAAACAGGAAAACATAAGGCAGCCAAAACAAGTCAAACTGACAACCAAGAGATGAAAAACATCTGGACTAATCAACTCATCACACACAGGTGACAGGAAAAACAGGTGGGAAATAAGACAAAGACAGGATGTGAAGAAAACCAAGAGCACGAGAAAAGATAATTTACATAGAGAAGGAAATAACTGAACCAAAATTTCAAACTATGATAGTGATTCAGAAAATGCAGGTGAGTTATTACAATTAATCTACAAACAAAAGTTACCTAAAAGTTGTGGAGATATTTCATTAAAACCCCAAAATATGAATCTAATAATGGAACTGTAGGAAAAGTCAAAGGATTACCAAAGTCAATAGACTTTCTTATGTTGAGAACATGTATGGCTGTAAAAAACTTCATGAAAATGGATCCAATGGTTGTTAAGATGTTTCAGCCTTAACTTCACTGAAAAAACCTACAATGGGACCAATAAACACTAGGATGTAAAACAAACAAGCACAGACGAAAAATAACCCTGCTGTACTGTCCTCACAAAGTTCTGCATTGTGAAAATTTGTGGGGATACAAGTCTCTGCAAAAGGTCTTGTGAACAGTTGTTGCTCAGCTTTATTTTAGCTGCACTGCAGATATAATCACAAAGCCCATTATGTGCAACATTTTATCTCCTTGTCCCAAAGGTGGTAACTTTATTCAGCCATAAAAAACACTGACTTTGATGCAGGAAATTAAAACTAAATTTTAGGTCCTGAATTTGTGCTTGGTGCACTTACAGGGTTTGTTTTCACATAGACATCTTTCTTATCAGCTCCCACAATGGAATCTGCTCCTGTAAATTATGATATCCTGTTTCAAATGCCAAGACTTGGCCATCAAAAGTCCAATCGAATTAAATGAGAAGAGACAGGGAACTGAGCCCTCATTGTGAATCGATTCATGACAGTATCCTTCCCTCTCTGTCTTTCTTTGTTCCCTGCCATTGTGGTAATTCAGCCAAAGCTTGTGCCTTGTCAAGGGATCAAGACCAAGCAGCTCGACTGGCAGAGCTTTAATGAAACAGTTCTGGCTTAAAAAAGCTGTGTGTGCCTGAGTTGGTACCAGTAAAACCATCCCCTCCGTCTGTTTGCATCAGCTGAGCCAGTGCAACCGAACATCATGCTGATTTCACCACAAACACAAACTGTACAATCACACACACACATATCACATGCACAAGCAGTGAAGTGTAGTTAGTTGTGATGTGACTGATGTCAATAGGATACATTTGCTATTATGGGCAGCTGAGGCAGGAAATGACACTGGTTGGTCAGAAATGTGGAGAAAGATGCAGGAGTCTGCAAACATGTCTGTTTTAGTGAAGCAAAAGACTCGTTTCTGTTTAGAAAGCATAAAAACTGGAAAAAAGGAAGGGTTAGATGTGTGCTCGGAGGTGTGTGTATGTGCGTCAACTGAATTTATGTTTGTTTTTCTGTATGTGTTTGTGTTGGGGGGGGTATTGGATGGGCAGAGTCGACTCTGCAGAAAATAACGATAATTTGTACAGAACTATTCTTTACTAACTGCTCTCTGTGGAAAACAGAGCAAAAAGTAAGTAGCATCATAAAACACAAGGACAATCAGTTATTTTTAAGCAGATATAAGCGAGATGGCAGCAGTAGAGATATAAAACAAGATTAAACACATTAATTATTCATAAAGGCCAACTTATTGTGTGGTGGAGCCAGTAAGTTGTGCACAGCTGACTCTGCAGAAAACTTACGGTGCAAACTTAAAATTGGATATAACAAAATACAACTAATTGAAATTTTGTGCAAACCTTATTATAGGGGCTGAACCCAAGATATGAGTTTATACATAATGTTATAAACAAAGGATGGAATATTTGCCAACAAAGGCATGCAGTTTAAAGTCACTCCTTGACTCTTTTAACTCATAGCTTCCTCACACACACACACACACACACACAAGTCACAGGCTGCAACAGCCCATCAATAAAGGAGTCAGAGCCCAAACTGCACTTCCAATAGTTGATCAAATATGTAAACCAAATAAACAACCATGTCTCTCAGGGTCCATATAACACAAGATACAAGAAATCATTTAAATATTTTGCATATTTTATATGACAGTTAACGAACTTAAATAATTAAAACATTACATTCTACTGATGGAGAGGACTGCAAAAATGGGTTTGCTGAATCTACACTATCTGCTCAGCACCAGACAGCAACTTGCAGCTCACATATGAACACAGTGAAGCATTTAGCAGCGAAAGATCCAGATGTTTTCCAGACCTCTCAGTCCTGTGCATGTATGTGACTCACAGTATCAGAGCTCTCAGGGACATTCTTTGACTCAGACGTTGTATGCGGTGTTGCCATGTGAGCGCTCTCAGCTTAAAGACCAGACCAAGGGGACATGGCTGACTGAGTGAAGCACAGAGGGTTGATTGGAGTGTGTTAACTGTGGTCTCAGGTCTCATCATGGTCAGCAGGGCTCTCATGTCATTTTAATAGGAATATAATTGACTTATTGATTCTGGGAACCCTGCTGGGATCAGCTGCTTTGTTCAGGAAGGAGGGCAGAAAGAGAAAGAGACGAAGAGAAAGTGGATGGAGCACAAGACGGCGGCTGTGATACTTATTTACTGCTGTAAAATAAATAACAAAGATAATGTGAGATAAGGATAATATTCAACACACAACATGTTAAAAACACTAAATTTTATGCTTCAAGGTGGCCTAACCATAAAAATTCACCATGTTGTCATGCTTTGATTCTTCTTTCATGATTTACTGACATTATTTCTCGCCCTTCCTTCTCTCCAACCCCTGTCTGTCTTCCTGTCTCACACACACACAAACATTTGCAGCATTTTAGAAGTGTACATCATCCTCTACAGGTCAGTTTCAAGGCCAGCCAGGTGGACGCTGACCCCTCTCTGTTGAGTCAGTTATTGAAAAGGTCAGAGAAAAGGTCAAAGAGCTACGATGAGGGACAGACTGTGTTGCCTCACCTGACTGGCCTTCAGAGGATGATGCATAGGTGGCTGTCTTGAGAAAATTTATGTCCATAGTTGTGCTTAAAACGCAAAAGGAGTCTCAAACTTTTTTCCTAAACTGCTGATATTTAATTAGAAATGTCAGAAATGAAAACTCATCTGAGTTATAATTCATGATTTGGATTCATCATAGTCAATTTTTAGAACTTTAGAGGAATTATTTGACCTGCAAGAAGATTTGTGAGCTTTGAGTGGGCCATTACGGAGTCTCTTAATCACTCATCACACCTTTTTATGCAACCATTTGTCAGCCGTGATTGGTTTGGACACATGAGAGTCCACCTTTAACCAGAGGAAGTAGATGTATTCCTACTGGATCGCAGAAACCAATCAGTTCTAGTGTTCTCTGGATAGAAAGGTTTATTCGTCACAGTCCCATTGGTCGTGCCTGTGGTACTTCAGACATCAATTACACTCTGGTCCAAACTGACTGTCAGCAAAGGTACATTCTGCGACCAGCCTGCTGCAATTGAAATCATAAATTACAGATTTTTCTCAGCTACAGTGGCTTTTCTGCAGGAATTACACACATAAGCTACACAGCTCCCGTGTCCAATTCTCCCTTGTGAAAACATGTCAGTAGATTAATCGGAATGATGGATAATTTCAGCAAACATTGTAGCAATCCAGTGTGCTAACCCTCAGAGCTGCCAGGTCCAACGTAGGAATCAGGGAATGTATCCAGGGATGAAGGGAGCGGATGGAGATATAGGAAACAGTTTCCAGCTGAAAGGAACTAATGAGGGTTTTTTTACAGTGTGTAGGTGTAAGTCTGTGTGACTATCAGAGGAAACCTGAGAGAGATTGGAGCTACTGGGACTGTTCTGTGCTCCAACTTGCTTGTCCACTGACTGCCTTGAGAGGTGATGGATGGTTTTGTCTTCAGCCGCTGCAGAGAAAAGAGGAGTCTTTAATTCAAGCAGAGGCAATTCAATTTAAAATAACCTCATCTATAAGCCCTGAAGCTTGGAGGCAATTTGAGGAGTGAGAGGGAGGTGCCATGCATCCCCCTTGTTAGCAAAATAACTACATTGACGCATCCCTCTTATTAACCTGCCTCTCCACCCTCTTGTATTGGAGAGAGTACAGAGGCAGAGGGGTTCGTCTGGTTGAATATGTAAGTCTTGTCTTCCTGATTCATTGGTCATTTATCTGGCTGAGGTTTGTGCAAGTTAGAATCTACTATCAGAGCTCTGAAATATCAGCAGTTTAAATGTGCTGGGAATTGATCAATTCATTGCGCTGTCCGTGGTGCTGAAGTTGCAGACAGATTTGTGATGGTCTTCTCATGCCAAACTGTCAGTTTGTGTCGGATCTGTTATATTCTCTAAACTAAATGTTAAAAACACTAAATTTTATGCTTTAATGCGGCCTGTGTGTTCAATGAGTAGTGGCACTTTTATTGTAGAAAAGTGAGACGACACACTGCTGCCTGATTAGTTAAGACAACCATGTCTTTTGGGAGGTGTACATTGTGTGTGTGTGTGTGTGTGTGTGTGTGTGGGTTGGTGCGAGGGTGTTGGAGTGGGGTGGAGCTCCCAAATGGCTGTCACCTCTGTTGAAAACTATTCATCAGCTGCTTAAAGGTACAAGAACATAAAGACGAAACAGATTGAAACCAAAAGTCAATTTATCCACACAGCCATATGTCACTTAAATGAGATCAAGAGGCACAAAATTGATGTATAAAGCCTGACATCTATCAGTGGCAACCCCAGCAAAAAGGATATATATGTCTGCTCATGTGGCTGTGTTGTTGTATGAGCTTCTACTTTTTTATGGACAGTCTTCTCAATGAGTTTCAGCTTGTTGTTTGGCTATCTTGTCCACAACTGTGCCATTAAAAATCCAGCGTGCATCACCTGCTCTGCATCCAAATGCTCACAATAAAAGCTACAAATCAGCTTGTTAACACAGTGAAGCATTTAGCAGCCAAATGTTTCCCTCTGAAGTTTGTGGAGACCAAACAGTATAAAGGAGAGTCAACATGGGACACGAACCTGAAATGAATGTTAATGTAGCTCCAGTCTGCTGAATGTTTAAATAGGCAGTAATTTGCTAACACATCTATTTTACAAGGTAAATAATGTGATAATGTTGCATTACAGCTTTTAATGTTGAGGCTGTTTTACAGAGGTTATTTGTTTGTAGTCCCATTGGTATAATAACACAATGATAATGCCCTTTTGTCAAAGAATAAGCCTATATTTGTCTTATTAAAAACATGTTTCTCGGCATGAGATCATCATGTACTTACAATTATACACTGACTTTCTTCAAAAAGAGTATCTGAAACACTTCAAAACTGTCAATGCCAGATGGTAACTGTAAATTTGCGAAATTCTTCAAACATTTATACACATTGTTTCTTTATTGTGGACTTTGTACAAAACTAATAATGTTGTATAAGTTGACAGTTCTGTGGTTAGGATCTTGCTCGAGTTAAGGACAAAAAACACTCGGTAAGGGAAGAGCTTGTTTAAGTTAAATTATTACTCTTATGAGATGTTTTGCGCCCCATAAAATGTGAGCTCGTGTCTGTGCCTCGACAATAAAGAGGAATTTTTATGAAGTTCCCTTGTGACCCCGTTGTTTTAGCTGAGAGGTACAACAGTGAAAGGTCTTATATTTGTTGGCTCTCCTCTTTCTGTATTCCACATCATAACCTCATTCCTGTATGCGAACCTGTCTCAAAGATGGATGATGTTCTTGCTCTATTGATTCGCTCCAGTAATGTTGTGTGGATTCAGATGAAAGTAGAAGGGAAACAAGTTGGTCTTGTGCCATGTATTTTCCTGATTCTTACTGCGCACGGCTGTGCAGAGGAGATGGGCAGATTAAGTTTGCTTATTTTGGTAAACAGAGAAAATCTCCCAAAACAAAAGCTTTGGAGGATAAAAGGGAATCCTTTGCATAATTCTCGTACATAAGAAAATCCCATCGTCCAGTTTTTTGTGCCTCGTAAGCAGAAGACCATCTGGATCCCCTGGGTGCATCACGGTGTTTATTAATCACATCTGAGCTTGCAGGATCAAAAAGCATTAAAATACCATGACACAGTTTGAAATTTACATAAAGCAAATCAGAGCAAAAATAAAGGAATAAAGGGAGGTGTGTGTAACATTACAAACTTTATTAAACTAGTAGAGGAACAAAGCAAACACAGAAGTTCAACCTGCAGAAAGCCATGAAGCAGCTTTGTTGCAGACATCTGAATCTCTGTCCATGTCTTCATCTTGTTCAGAGGTTTGTGAAACTGTTTCCTGTCGTTGGAGAAACAATCAAAGATGTAGGGTTTTGTTGGCAGGATTAAATCAGGTTTGTCATCTTCATACTAAGCCAGAAAAAAATATTTAAATCCATGAAAAACATAAACAGAAAAATGACTAACTGCTCTCAAGATTTTAAACACGTACATATTCAGTTGTAGCTTATCTTCAGTCTTTTTTTCTTCAAATCTCTGGATTTTTTCCATAGTTTGCTAATATATAAATAGTTTGTTTGACAGTGCTTTTTATTGAAATGATCTGTATGATTTTCTTCCTCCCATTTGTGACTATTTGGCCAAAGATTTCTTTATCTACTTGCTAATAATAGATACTTTTACTGGAGCAGAGTTGGCCGCAGTGTCTAAAATATTGCATTATTTAAAATTACTTCGTTGGGATGGATTCATTATTTTAAGTCAAAGCAAAACCATTAGTTACCTCCACCTGCCAGAAACAGAAAGAATCAGAAACCAACTGCGTCCAACAACACAATGTCAGGCTGAGTGAAAGAAGTGAAACAGATGTTGCTTCAGTTTTATTAACAGGCCAGCTGCTAAAAGGCAGAATTTAAACACACGACATTTCTGGATGTGACATTAAACGGGCTCAGAATAGCAACTGTCACTTTTCTTGTCAACATGAGATTTTATGGAAAGATACTGGTGACATCGTTGCATATACAAGTTAGTTTTGTGTTTATTTACACTTTGTTGGTTAATTGAAATGAGGCCGCAGGGCTTTCTAGTAACTTCTGTTCTGCACTCATCAATACAAAAGATGTACAGATGTAAAAACTCCACAGAGCTGTCAAACAGACTGATCGTGGAAAATCTTCAAAGACATTTAAGGTCCGGGCTTTAAGCCACTGCAGACCAAGTACCAAGAATCTGGTCATTCATTTCTTTCTTTTATTTGACCAGTGGCGTCAAGCTGAGATGATCACTACTTTTTTTATATTAACCAGAGATGGAAAAAAGGCCCTCAGCCAGCCAGCTACTGCACTCTGAAATTCAAAGTAAACTGGATTTGCTTTGTAGTCTCAGGGACATTTCTTACTCATCTGAAAAGTTGTATCATCATTCATTCTTCATCCACAAACTCTAATCACCTTCGCACATCACGGTCGCCTGCATTAATCCCACTATACATCACCTGATCAGAGCAACAGAGAATCTTAGTAAACAAAACACTCTCTTTAAAGGTGAACTTTATTATTATGAAGGGACATCCTTATAGAGCTGCTGTGATTGTGTTTGAGTGAGTGCAGATCTGTTTGACTGCTTATCCGGCTGGCACAGCACTTGTAGTCTGGGTTTCCTCAAGAGACCCGAACAGACTGTCAGTGAGATGAACTAAGAGCACAGTGTCTCTCCGGAGATGAGCACTCCTCCATGTCACTCTCCAAACATGTTATCTGCTCCTCTGACTCAGAGACAGTAACAGAGCATCTTGCAATATGTTGCATTCATGAAGCAATAACAGACGGTTAAATATATTTGAAATTGTTGCAGGCATGATAAAATACATTTTTGCCTTAAATGTTGCACCAAAGAAAAGCACAGAGTGACAAATATTCTCCTCATTGCTCACAGCTGCAGAATAAAATGTTTAGTCTAATCAAGAGCAACACAGTCGCAGAAGTTATCTGTGCAAAACAAATTTTAAGTCAATATAAAAATCCATAAAACCTAAGAACTGTTTGCAAGTCACAGTAAAATGATGTGCAACATCAAACAAACTGCTAGGGTCGGTCCATGTTACATCAACTGAGCACTTTACTGACTTAACTGACCTTGAATAACAACAAATACTAGTTAGAAAGACTTTAATTTATCTTACGTTTGCTAATATTAATCATCACCACTAATTACTAACTGTGAATTACACAGGAAAAGACATAAACTCATTATTACTCACATAAACACTAAACCGTTTATGCCGATTCACCCCAAACATTTAAAGAACTGTGAAGACAGATGTTGAACAGCTGACAACAAACACATCCCAGCAGCACTTAATGAACTGTCACTTTCTTTTAAAGTCCCAGTATAAGCATAAATACTTTACCCAAGTTTGCAAATTTGTGCACCGCCCAGAACAGATTCACATCTAATTACATCACTGACCTTGAACGCAGCCTCTAAAATTTGCTTTGTGCTTTGTTTGAACACGCAGCCTAAATGATAACGCTTCCTGCACAAACACTCGTCCCAGCCTTGCATGAAAACTCAAATTTACAATATTATATGTGACCCAAACAAATATATTCAGTGTTTACAAGTCATTGTCAAGGACCCTACTCTCTGGGTTTCATCCTTTCAGCTCTCCAAAAGCTGCACAGTCGTGCCAAAGAAGTGCCAGAAGTGGCCATAACTCACAGGTAGTCATATACTGTTCATGTATAAAGAGTATGCACGCGGGAATTCAGTGATGCATTTTCTACTGTGAGCCAACGTCATTCTGGTTATCACTCTCCTGTCAGCGTGTGTTACTGTCTAAGTCCATCACCTGTGTGCAAACTCAGCCTTTTAAAAGCCAGTGACCATCATCTTTTTTCCTGCCTGTTTCCAAAGCTTTCATGTTAAACCACTTATTATTTCTATATACATGAACATTCACTGAATGCATACTTAATATCTTTCATCATCCTTTTTATCATCATTAATTTAAGCTTTAATGAAATTCCAGAGCACATTTCTTTCCCCACAGCCTGGAGAGAAACATCAGTGTCACCTTGATCATCACAGACAGAACAAAGGACTCATGACACTAGTGACACATGATGAAGATGAGTCTCTTCTAACCCATCAAATCATCCAGCTCTGTGTCAGGACAGCATCTCCTAATGCAATGACCAAAGCAGAGACTCACAGGGTCGAGGAGTTGATGCAAGAAGCTTTTGGCTGCATCAAGACCAAAGTTTGGCCCATAACCACTTACAATCTGGCAAGAGAAGCGAGTTTGTCTCTTTAAGAAATGATCAGATCAGATAGAGACAGTGTGCGTGTTGCTGACGGTCGTCTGAAGAAATACTTACAGCCTAAAATATTGTTTCTCACTTGCAGGCACTGCAGCCAAACAATCCAGCTTCTGGTAACAGGTTGAACTAATGTATTGACTTTACACTTTGTCCGAGCAAATGGGGCTTATTAACAATGCATCAAATTTGCGAGGTTTCTTTTCTCTGCACAGATGAGCAACATCTGGAAGCATTTCCACTTGACTCTGACATTCAACAGTAAAGGTTTTTTGTGTCAGTTGAGGATGAGATTAAAACCAAAAGCTTTCTATGTGACTTTACCCACAAAATTAGTGGAACAACAAGTTTTTAGAAATGACAAACCCAAAATCTACTATTAAATTACAGATTGCTGTTTTTACACGTAAGTGTTTGTGTGAATGGAACGTGTAGCATATTAATTTGTGCGCCTCAGAAGTGCCGGAGGGCAGACTTTGTTGTTTCACCCTGTTTTCATTATTTATGCCAGGTTAAGCTGAATGGCTGCATATGATAATGTCTATTTTTATTTTTGCTTTGAGCAGGACGTGCATAAATCCACACCTCCACTGAAGTCTAGCTGCCACTAATAAAGGACTCAATAAACAGAAAAGAACTTTTTCCAGGCATATACATGATTTTTTATTTAATCTACCTTGAATGATAGGGACTGATTAAAGAGGGGAGACAGAGACAGAAATACACAAAGGAGACGGATCACAGACAGACTCAGGCGGGTAACACAGTATTATGATGAGTGTATCTTTATGAAATCTGGCTCAACTCATTACACAGAGCGAACTAAAGAGAGATGGCAAGCGAGAGAGAGTAACCAGACAATATAATGGAAATGAACTGCATTTACACAATTTTGCTTCAGGCATCAACACAGCGCACACACACACGTACACAAACACACACACACATGCACACACACATGCACATATACACAGGGAAAACTTGCCCCCTCAGCAGTTACTCGGAGAGCATGTGATATTGCTCCCTTACTGTCACTCATTCTGCACCTCTGGCATTCAGAAGCTGGTGTACAAGAACAAACTGCACAGAATGACACACAATCACACACAGCTACTGAATAACTTTACGAGTGTATAGACGTGAATGTTAAAACTTTAAAGTAGCCATATTCCAGAGCAGACTCAAACACAGGATGCATCAAAACCAAAACCAAAGTTTATAGTATTTAAATTTATAATATGTGTTTTTTAAGTTCACTCAATTTATTTAAAAAAAGGCTAAAACAGGTTTAAAAACACAAACACAATTAATTTTCTGGATGACAATCATACTTCTTTTTTGACTTCATTGCTACACCAGCATTTCAATTTTACAAATGAACATAATTTTCACAAACAGCAAAAGCTCAAAATAACTAAAAATTACACATTTATTTGTTTTGCTGCAATGCTTATTGCATCGAGATTCGCTTGGCTTACTCTTATGAAATTCGATCACTTTGTGGGAACATTTCTTGATTGTGATAAATTAATTCACTGTAATCCTCGGTGCAGAAGCCAAGACTGCAGTTGCACCAGGCAGCTATGAGGTGCGAGTGTGAAGTGTGTTTCATCATCCTTTCTCTTCTGCAACGGCTCATCCAGATCCCTGCTGTGGAGGAAGAATACACATGTTGAAGAGAATGATGACACCTCCAGATGAAAAACCATAAAAGTCTTTTCCTTGTATAAAGGAGAGACTGTATAGCTGTTCGGGATCAGCAGCAGTGAGAACATTATACATCACCTTAAAGTATAAACTCTACTTCATCTATAGATACACACAGGAGCACAGAGGCAGACATATAGAACAGTGTATAACACTGTGTGAGCTGCAGCTCAGGGTCGGTGTTTCTGTCAGCAGACCTTTTACTTTCACACTGACCAAAACAGAATACACACACTTCAATTTTATTATTGTATTTTTTCAAGCCTCAACAGAAGTCAATGGAGGCAAATAATTATGAGGATGAAAATCACAGATGATGTGGAGCTCATCAAAAATGTACAACATAGATGTCAGAATAAATATGGGCATTTTCAGATGCACTGCAAACTGCAGTTTTGTTAAAACTTTACATTTCTTCATGTTTCCATTTTCACTTCTATATATTGACAACTTTGTGGTTAAGGTGTGTTTATGTAAAGGCACAGAAACCACTTAGTTACAGTTAGGAAAAGATATTTTGACTTGAGACACAGTTTTGTCACCACAAACATGGCTGGACAGTGACTCAGGTGGTCTTTAACAGTGGTCTGCTGCTGTGTGTTTAGCCGTCTTTCCCTCACCGACCCCTGCAAAAAAAAGTCAGCTCATAGACATACAACAAATCCATATGTTGTTTGCAGAAATGTACAATTCCATCAATTTGTTCTGGCTGCCGAGATTGTAAACACACATCAGGACCACTTAGCCATACCTGAAAAAGTAAATATAAGACTATAATGTGATCTGATCCTGTGTGATACATCCATCTGGTGTTGCTGTTGTTCTATCAACAGATGACATCAGCTGTTGAGCTACAAATAAGAGCTTGTGACAGGTGTGTAACCCTTTGCATCAGCTACAAACACAGTGTATCTTGAGATCATTGAATAAAACAGCCAAATGTGTGTAAACATTGCTTTGCAGAGCATTTAAATTGCCGGCATGTATTGATTTTTGTCTGTCGGACTGACAAAAATACTGCAGCACAACTGCAGGAAGTCCTGTAACTTTGTCGCATTGAGGTCTGCTCACATTTGCTTTTGTTTGAGAGTTTGATATCTTTGGTTTTTGTAAAGAGAAATGTGTGAATGTTGAATGGTGCAAAAAGGAGAGTTTACAAAGGAGCCATTGTTCTCTGATACTGATGGACGGACACCAAAATCTGACTTCTACTGCTGATGTGTTGGACAGATGAGAAGATTTCTCCATCAAAAGATGAAAGAGAAAGAGACTGCTTTTGTATTAGTGATATCTCACTGTGAAAACCACTATCCAGTACTTTATGGTGGATTTTTCTTTAAATTTTTATAACTGTATTAACCTCAGGCTCACATTCATACAGTATGAGTCTATGTCCCTTCCTGCTCAGCTGCACTCACTAAAATCACACACAGTCACTCATGTGCAGCCAAATATATTGAGATTCTGGTCACGAGTGAGATCTCTGCACTTGTAATCGTTCAGAATTGAATCTGACAGCGGAGTATTAATTAATCAGTGCACACATTAAGTTGTTCAACTAGGCAACATCATCTGAAACAATCAAAATCAAATTGTTTTCATTTCTTCATCCATTTGAAGGATTTGAAATAACATGCAGCGAGTGTGTCACAGCATGAAAACGCTGAAAATGTTCAGCTCTCTGTGTCTGTAACTCATTTATCACCTCCACAAAACTCATCAACAGTTCATGAGCAGTTTTCATACCTTTCAACAAGGTGAGAGAAGGTTAAAAAAAAAAAACCCTGTCAGTTCTTTCTTACATGTGTTTGTGTGTGAGTGCAGCTCCTTCACTTACACTCATATACACACACATGCATTGTGCGCATACTGTCACTATTAGCTTGATTAGTTGTCGTCAGGTTTCCAGCAGGTGTGTGAACGAACAGCTTGTGCCTGCAAGGGCGAGCCAGAAAAAGGATAATGCGTGTTTTTTTTTTTGTTTTTTTTTTACTCTTGAGACACTTCGCTCATCACAAATGTGATTAAACTGTGGATGGATGCGGCAAAGAGGAGGAAATGATAGACAGAGTGATGAGAAGATAACAGAGGTTCGCCAATGTGCGCTCAATATCTCAAGTGTCCGGATAGGACGGAGTGATCTGCATACAGAGGAGTTTGTTTTTTTTATGTTTTCTGGGGATTTTTTTTTTTATCTCTTATACATAAGTTTTAATCATTCCTCCCAGTCTAGCATAATGATGCAATTTTATTTGTTGCACTGTTATTTTATTTGCTGCATTTGTTACATCATTTACAAATCATACATCACAACAATATGCGGATTGGAAGTGGGCTTTTTTAGGTGGTGTAGCTTCTTTAAAACAATATAAAGATGGCACTTAGTTTGACATGCAACATAACATTGATCTGTTAATGATCTTACAGGACTGTGTAAGCAACAAAGTCCCATCATGATCTTGTTTATGATCCTTAAGCCTTAAAGTTTTGTTCAGTGAACAGCTGTCAGGTGAATCATCCCCAAAGTTTTCTTTATTTAAGTCAGTTGAAGAAGAGGAGACGGATGAACTCATAGCTTGTTGAAAATCCACTTTGTGCATGACGTAAGCGGTGTTAAGTCACAACCAGCATCCGGATGATCTGATCAAAGTAGTTTATCTTGTCAGCAGAGGTCACGTGACATGTGCTGACCAATGATCTTTACCTCTTCCTCAGTAGGGATTCTGGTTAACAGGGCACTGACATGAAAGGATATTAGTCTTTCAAGTCCTTCATCCTCTGGAGGAAATCACCCTCATCCTTGACGTGATGGTCCATGTATCACCACTCAAAGGTCCACTCGCTGGCTTTATCTGAGCTTTAACAGCTTCTCACAGTTTTACAGGTGTATCGAGCTGGTTAAGGTGTCATCAAGTACCATGAAATTGTTCTGATGGCCCATTATTCTAATTTTTCCCATGTTTATTCCCTGCTCTGCCTCTGATCGGCTCTGAGCCCAACATTTTTAATTCTAACCCTGAACATCTAACCAAACATCTAAGTCTAACTGTAGCCATGCAATGCACTCTACCCAATTAAAAGGGCAACTAGTTTGGTATTTTTCAGATTACTGGGGTCCTAAAATTTTATAATCTGGTCCATCAGACCAACAACAAAAACTTCAACTTCCTCTTCCTATTCTTTTTCCTTTTCTCTCTCTTCTCCACTCAAACAACCTCATGCTCGGAAGGAAAAAAGGAAACAGGCTGCACTAAAAACAGATTTGCTGAAAAGACTGGAAAACTCATCCAGCCATCATGGTGATCTTATGCTCTACATGTCTTCCTCCATCCTGATAACATCTGCAGCGCTCCGAGCACACAAAGACAAATTAGACCAGCATATGTTTTCACTTCTGCCAGACTTCTGTTGTGATGCTGATGTGCTGTAAACTCCTCTTTTCCTTTGAGCAGCACGGCTCCATTTTCTCCACATGCCTTGACAAAGAGGGAACACCCATTTGAGGATAATTGGACTCCTGACACTTTCCTTTTAGCTGCACTGTAGAGAAACTCATTCTGCTTTCTCCATAGGCTCTCTAACAATTTATTTCCTTAAATGTGCTTCTAAAGCCGCAGGGGCCATATGACTTCTGCATCGTGTTCACAGACCGCCAGCTCAGTGCAGTGTTTCCAGTGTCCCTCTGCTTTGCTTCGGTGCACTATTTAGTGACGTAACAGCATAAATCTAACTGGAACATAGAAAAAATAGAGCCAACCTTAGACAATCACCACACAGTCTGTTTTCCATCTCACTTGTTGATGAGTAGAAGGTGCCAGTCCTTTAACAGATGGCAAAGAGCCGACTTAAATCAAAAGGTTTGGCAGAGTTTTGCAGAGCGAGGGCAGACAGTTTAAAAGTTCTGCCTCTGATCCGAGGACATAAACATCCGCCTGGCCTGGCCTTCACCTGGGTCTCTCTGTGTGTTTGTTTGTGTGCAAACAAACAAAAGTAAAAGACAACCAGAGAGAGGCAGTAACAGGGACTGTCGGGACAGAAATTTATACTCTGAGATTATGTGGACCGTCTTGATGTATTGTTTTACAGAGTGCACACTTTGTCCTCTTTGTTTTTTCATATGAAACCACTGAAGTACCAGTTTCCAGCAGGAAACGAGGCGTTGAGATTCGGCCTTCAACCTTCAGTTCTCAAGGAACAAAGACTGAGAAAGATAGATACAAAGTGTTAATAAACAGAGAGCAACTTTGTATTAATCAAAGGTCATGTTTTCATCCTAAAAGTGACTGAATTTCCTGTAACAAAAGACCAAAATGAGCTCTGGACTTGTTTCTGTATGTTTTAGCCTGACAAACTGAGAAGTCAATTTTCAAGCAATTGCGTAATAATAATATAATAATAGATATAAAAGATTCTCTCTGTGAAATTCATCTCCATTACAGAGAATTTCTACAACATTATGTATTTGTTTAAATGTGAGTGTTGGTTTTTGTGATTTAAGTGGATATTAGATACAAATACACACCAGCAATGGGTGGACATTTTGGATCAGCGGCACAAAGTCAGTCAAATTCCTGCTAATTCTAGCAGCAAAGGAGTGTTTTTATAGGTGCAGAGAGCTCAGATTCAGAATCCTGCACACAGCTTTTCTAGGTCACATATACAAGACATTTTATTTGTCGAAGTGAGTATGTGAGAGAAAGAAAGAGAGAGTCTGGCACCACACAATCTACCTCTCATAGCTCTTTTTTTAGATGGACCCTTGGGAGCTTTTTAAAACAGTCGGGAAACCATCACACTAAATCCTAATATTTACGACTCTTTTTTTTGCATGTCACTCAGGGCCGTCTTTGCCTCTACAAGAAGACGGGAACTTTGTAGCATTTGTCACTGTAAATAGCAGCAAACAGCCAATTCAGCACAAAAGTTTGTTTAGAAAAGAGTCAGAGTCGATGCTTAGTGATTTATTCTGACTGGCTGTGACCGTTTGCAGAGAAGCAGAAATGTGGAAAGAATAAGCAGCAGTTTTCTTATCAGCCAACCCCAAAAAACAGATTGTTAAAGTGTCGTTTCACTCAAATTACAAAAAGGTTTTTGTTACAGGCACTTGCTACGTTAAAAATAACCGACAGGCTATAAATTATTGTCCTTTTTGTGATATTTACATTTAAATAGAATTTATGTAGGTTAAACAGTAACTATGAGGCAGATTACTTCCTGTAATTGAAGGCACATTGATCCTGAGCCGTGATCCATTGTCACCTAACACCATCCCTGCTGGGTACTGTGAGTCTGACCTTTTCATATATCTGCCACACTGCATGTACACATCTGACCACATGTGAATTCAGCAGCTGGTGGGAAATATGAGAAGCAGTGCAGTGCTTGAACCTCCTGACGGCAGACCTTCCTCCAAACCTGCTTTTATTGCACTGCGTCTGGTGTAAAGGTCCAGCAGATGAGTGACAGATTGGATTTAACCTCCATTTCTCCTTTGAGAGTTTGCTGAGCAAGCTTTTCTCTGGTGCCCAGGGTTTTTTTTTTTACAGCAGATGTTTTGAGGTAGAGCTGAATGTTTCTTTTTTCTTTTTTTCCATCACCAACTTTGCAATCAGGTCTGCAGATGTGAGCCAGTTGCCTTTTTGGTCAGCAGGTCATTCCTCCTGCTTTCACGCTGCTGTCGAATAGCTTTTGCACCAATAAGAGACACAGAGAATTGAGAGTGAACCAGTTGATTGAGCAGACTGTGGCTGCACATTGGAAATAGGTATAATATTCCACCCACAAGTGCTGCCAGGAAATAGAAACACTATTCCCATGTCAGACATCAGCTCAGACAGATAGATGTGTAAGGATGAGAGTGTGAAGCTGAATAACCCTGCCAGTGTCTCTTTGGTCCACTGGGGACACTCCACTGACTGACTGGTAGATTAATTCAAATCCCATACAAAACCCTTTGAGCATGAACGTGTTTGGCCGCAATAAACACAATAAAATAACCAAGGTTTTACGTTGGTGCGGTTCAGATGGGTCGACGATGTACATTATGATTTTATTTTCTCCTTTGAGAACGAGAATGAGTTTCGCTGACGGTGCTAATGATCCGCTGTGTTCAAGGGTAATTACTTTTGGCTCTTCTGGCGGCTTTCAAAGGGATCGGGATGCATTTGTTATTGTTTTACAAACAGCTGGGGCGTTTCCAAGTAACTGGGTCAAATCAGTATCTCATTATATTGAAAGAATGAGTGAGGATTCCCCGAGGCTGCAGCAGATACAACCACTCCCAGCTCAGGAATGATTTAAAAACAATGGATGTAATATAATGAAATAAATCGTACAACAATACAAAATATTACAAATAATTATGTTCTGTTTACATTCTTACAAAAGGATGAAGAATTGTGTAATAACAAAAACAACGTGAAAGCTTATACCTCTATACCACTGATT
The DNA here is from genome assembly GCA_029814765.1 of Acanthurus leucopareius. Lineage (NCBI taxonomy): Eukaryota > Metazoa > Chordata > Actinopteri > Acanthuriformes > Acanthuridae > Acanthurus > Acanthurus leucopareius. The sequence goes on from JAQMCX010000003.1 coordinate 19,449,166, forward strand.
ATTTAGATATAATATATGGCTACAGTATCAAGTAGTAATCAATACTAAGGTTTCAGTCCTTCGGCAGAAATGTTTAAGAGATCATTTTTCATTTTTCACTGTATATGTGACTCGCGCTGACTCGGTTCAGTGAAAAAATAAAGATAAAGCCATAATCGATGTTATTAGTTCCACCTGTTTTCTCTGTGATGAGTTAAATTGCACAGGATGTACAGAAACAACCTCATCTGACAGAAAATTATGTACAACTGCCTACATTCAAACTGTTTTCTACAGCATAATGAGGAAACATTAATAAAATGGTCCTGTCAAGGCACAAAAAATGCCGAACATTTTATTACAAAATATATCTTCCAATAACATGTTAGTGGTACAACAAATAAAGCACTTTCTTAAATGAGAGAATGATTCCGATGAACATATTTTCAAAATGAAAAGAAAGAAGAAGTACTTCAGGTAATTTTTGGGAGAGAGGGTCGTAAAAAAGGTATTTTCAATTCTCAGTTTTAAAGTTTGTGTAATGTAAAAAATGGAGCCCTTTCATCCCCATCAGAGCATCAGGAGGAAATGACCTGAGCCAGCTTTGCAGAGTTAGATAGTTTCACACAGAGTCAATGACATGAAGGTGAGATTAAATTAATTCCCTCAAGGCACAGGTGTTACAGTTATAAGAGATCAAACAGTAAAAATGTGTCATAATAAAAACAAGAAAAAACTTTATGAAAGAGGTCATGAAATAAAGGACATTCAAAATAACCTTTCTATTGCCAAATGGTTATTTTGTTATAAAGAATGAATCTCTGAACTGGTGATATTTCTTACCCTACAGCTGCTGAAGCTCAATTGTTATTATAAGAGTCTGTTTTTGTAAAATCACTGTAAATACAAAAAAAAAATGTTTTATTTATCTTATGTCACATACAGTTGTGATATTTTTATTTATGGCTTTGTTGAGTGTGTCCTCTAAAGGTCCACAACTCCTCTGGGAGGAATAATGGATAATGGAGAGTCGTTTTGCACCCGGGGGGATTGTTTGACTGATGAGTTATTTTCCCACACATAATTGGTCACCAATACGTGAGACCAAACAACATTTTTGTGTGGATATTTGTATCAACATATGAGTGAAAAATTAAATCAGTTCTGACATCTATTTGTTATATCAGAGCTGTTATTTGTTATTTTTTAAGTGATGCTGCAAGCCACAGAAAGTCAGTTGGACTGAAACCTTAAAATTTCACTAATTTACCACCTGTGTAATCAGATTACACTCTTGCTTTTCAGTATTATGCCAAAATGTTCACTTGAAATCTGACCAGATGTACAATATATAATTATTTTAAATAGGCTACTATATATAATATGCATTATTACAAAAGAAAAAGGTTTTATGTTATGTTTTGTTAGTGAAAGCAGTCATTCATCCTGTTGGACTGCAGACAGATGGACGAGTGAATGAGCTGGTGGATGAGTGAACAGCTGTGAGTTCATCTCCTTCACATCCTTACTGCTCTTGTCCGGCATGGTGACCCTCGCTTCCTTCTCAACCATATGAGATCATTTGACCTTCATCATCATTCATTCCATGTTTTTCATATAAAAAGCCTGAATCTACATGTCTGTGTAAAATTACCCCATCATGTTATGACCTGCTGATCTGTGCATTAAATCAACCAGCTAATGGAGGTCAAGGTTGAAGCGCTTTGGCCTTGTTTTTTTTTTTTTTTTGAAGAGAAGGAAAAACACAGTGAAAATCGATGTTGTTATCCTCCTCTGTCTTGCAGTCTCAGCAGAAGTGCATTGTGATCTTTGCCTTGGTGTGCTGCTTCGCCGTGCTGGTGGCGCTGATTTTCTCAGCCGTGGACATTTGGGGCGAAGATGAAGACGGGATCACGGAGGAGAACTGCAGCAAGAACTGCAGGTGAGAACTGCAGCTCCCAACGTTTATGGCTTACAAACCCTCGAGTTAAGTTGTGTTAAAGCAAAGGGGGTCTGCATTGGGGGGATGTGTTCCTTCATTTACAGGTGAGACATGACATTGTATCCAGAAAGTTCAGTTTAAGTGACAGATTTGTGAATTAAAAGACCTTTCTGTTATTCTTAACGGCTTGTTCATAACACAATAATGTGACAAAGTATTTCACAACCATGGAAAATTAGCATAAAGGTGTGATGACTGTGAGTAAAAAGTAGCAATACAGCACACAAGTAAAGAAGAAATACACCAGGGATGTGGATGAATTTGCTTTGTATAGAATGTTTTTGCATTTTCTTTAACCCTGTTTGCCTTGATCTGTCTGCAGTTTTAAACTTAAGAAATTGACTCATCAAACCAGCTTTTATCTCCAGAAACTCTTGGATTATTATAACTCAGTGTCAGACTATAAACCAAACCTGTTCTATGTCATGTTCAGTCCAGTCTGATGCACTGGCACATGCAATGCACTTTAGCATAGAGGCTGGAGACTTTGACACTGACTGCATTATTTAGAGAGTTAAGATTTGGCAAAGTGAAAAAAGCTACATGCCAAGAAGCACTGAAACCTGACAGACCTCTGATCTCTGAAACGACTGACCAGGCTCTTTTGAAAGTGACTTTATGTCAGACTTTCTACAGTCTGTTTTGTTGTAAGAAAACAGATCCCCCGGACAAAAAATATCAAACCACTGCAGCATATCCAGGTGGTCCAGAGTGAAACTGGCTCATCAGCAATCTCTGTCTTCTCTGCTCTTCACTTCCTTCTGCCCTTCTTACATTAGACTCTTATCATCCCAGTTACCACTCAGCCTTGAATTACTTCCCTCTCTCTCTCTTTCTTTACGTCTGTGTCCATCTTCTCCTTCCCTCCTCTCCCCTAAATCAGACATTTAACACTCCTTTTAGAAAGATTCTCCTCCATTCAAGGCTGAAAGTGTAATCCCGACTTGTAAAGCTGAATTGGACTCCCGTCCTGCTCTGAAGGACCCCTAAAGCTGAGGCGAAGAATGAGGAAGAAATTCAAGGCTTAGCAAAGGGATAAAGGGAAGTGAGGGTGAACCAGATGGAGGGAGAAGAAGAAGGGGAGGGTATCAGAGTAGATTTAGGGTGGAAAATGAGTGAAAGATGAATAGATTCATCAGCTGTTATTAGCTTTCTGTCTGTAGCAGCGAAGAGCTTCACAGTTCAAGATGCAACTGCAAACAAATTTCAGAAAATGTGTGCTGACATTTCTCCCAGTGTGCACATTTATTTCCCATAAGCTTAATGATGTTTTGCTGTCACATGCATCATTTGAAAGACCTACGAGGTGTAAAAGTTTAACATAATAAATGATTTCATAAAACGCTTTGCTCAAAGCAAGATGCTTCATATTAGACAGGAAAAGTGATGGATTACAATGAGATTGAGGCGTTTATAACGAGGTGCACTGAGGCTTCCTCATGCTCACTTAAATGTACTTGTTATTTATCAAAAGAAGCGCATGCAAAGTCGCTTTGGTCCATTTCTTAAACTGAGTGTTCACTATTTCAGAGCGATCCAGTGATTAAATTACAAATTAAATCTGCGACTGTTTCCACTGAAGGATTTAAATGCAGCAGACAGATGCTCTGTTTTGCTTCGCTTTGCAGTCATTACTCTGCTTTCACAAAAAAAACCCACAACTCTTTCCAAGCTTTTTAGCAGCCCAAATAATGACTCAGCAGCTTTTTTGTTTGTGATTTTGCTATTTAGACACGTCACGCTCAGCTTGATGCTTTGTTGTGCAGATTTCCCTTTTTAATGTGTTTTTGTCTGCATGATGCTAATGCTTGAATGTCAGGGACAGGAGACCTGACACAGGTTCCAGCAGCTGTGCATCAAACACATCATTCAGCTGAAAATTTCCCCTCTGAGGATAAACAACTTCAGCTGTAATTGCAGTAGAACATGATTCCTCTCAGGCTAACAGCAGTGTGTGTGTCTGTGTGTGTTGCTTGGTCTTTGTGGTGGCAGATTTCATCTCATCAGACTGAAAATGTCCATCTGATGTTTCCCTGATGTACAAGTGTAATTGCCTGGTGTTAGACGACTGATGAGCAGCTTTATATTGATCTGCAGTTGCCTTGTAGAAGGGCAGAAAAATGTCTAGAGAACCAAATTTAACACATCCCCAACTTTTGTGAAGCTTTTAGCACCTCCTGAACAACCACCTCCTGCTTCTGGATATGACATTTAAAATCATCTTTGAGTGCAAGTGTTTCCTTCCTCCCATCTGTAGTTTAAGAAAGGTGGGCTGGTTTGCTGCAGCACAAGGTTTTTTTTTTTAGAAAAGATGAATTGAACACTTTCAAACTAAACTGTTTGGATAACTTCAGAATTATTTGTTGGTATAAAGTTGTACAAACACTTTGGATTTTGACACTTTGTACTTAGATTAATGTCTAATTTTAGGGACAAACAGGCACAAATTTAGGATGCCAGGACCACTGCTCCTAATTCAAGACTGCCTTGAATTTTCAGGGTGTCCTAATATAAATGCAAGCTATAACAAAAATTGTGATGCAGTGTTGTGGTTGTCACATAAGGACGTGTAGCTACAACATTGCATTTAACATTTTTCACTCCTCAATATGAGCAGGCTTACATTTGTTTTATTAGTTCAGCTGCATAGTTCAGACAGCTGATTTAAAGCTGGCAATTGATGGCAGTGTTAAGTGATAGCTTATAGTCATGTGTAAATCTCCACTTTGTAAACAGTTTTATTAAAACTAGATTAAGAACTCATAATAAGCCGCTGCAAACAGTATCAGGACTGCAGGGAACGAGCTGCATAAGCACTTTCATACATCAAATACTTAATTTAGATCAGCATGATCAGGGAAAAACAACGGAACAAGCCATCTGGAAGAGTCAAAAAACAAGGCAATTGGACTATGTTGAGTTTTTTCTTCAGTTCCAAAGGACTGGTTGAAGGAAGCAGATATTTATCTTACAGGAGAGAAAGACATCAACAAAAGAAAGGGGAGGGGTTGGAAAATAGAAACCCATCACAGGGTTGTTGTTAACTTCCCAGTCATGTGAGGTGTTGTGGTCACATGATCCCAGGTGTGAATGTTTGGGGAACTTTCTGGGGGGAGAGCGTAGCAATAGATTGTAAGTGAGAGATTGTGTCTGAGGCCACCACCTCTACCACCTCAGAATCTACACAGACAACTGAACAAGCCACATAAATTAGGCTTCTTAACAAACCGAATAACTCTTAAAACAAAGACACTGGTGTCTTTGAGACTCAGCAATCAGGATCTGGAAAAATGGTGCATATATTCAAGCCTACAGGGAGATTAACAGATGTTGCAAAGAGGAGGCTAAAGTATGTGCCACGTGAGGAAACATCCAGGACGGCAGTCGTGACAGAGGTGGAAGAAAGTAATCAGCTAAATACCTGCAGTCTTCACTCATTAGCATAAAACACAGACGATCATTTTGAAGTAAATGTCTCTAAGCGTCTCAAGTTACACATAATGGATTGAAATCTACATAACAAGTGTGTTTACCATGACAACATTGTTTTGGTTGTAGCTGGAGAAACATTGGACTTGGCATTTTCCTTTAAAATGAGCAGCCTGTGAGTCGCAGAACAGCAGCAGCTCCTGTGATTCCCATATTAATGTCCTCGCAGCTGTAGAGCCGGAGCTCAGGGCAGCTCAGAGGCTGGATAATTTATATGAGATGTCCAGGGGCTCACTCCGGCACACTGTGATTTTCAGCATGACCCTGTGATGTTACTCTAACTGTGCTACAACAGGCGCTAACACAAGCATTTGCATGCAATTTACTCATATGCACAAATGCTGTAATGATTTGATTTGTTAAACATGTAAAGTTGCTTCAACCTTGAGTGATCCAGCAATGCTCACCTGCACTGTGAAGATGGGAATTGATTATCATTTAGAGAGTTCAGGATTTTAGATTTAGACACACACACATTCTCTTTTTTCTGTGTTTTTCTGTGTCGTCGATGCACACAACCGCCAACTTAGGTATCAGCTTCTTGGGCTGAATCACACCCAGGAGTGCATAGATGGGTAACAATGCAGAGGAGCAGCCGTGGACACAGACTGCATCAATCGATGAATCCTTCCCTGCTTCCTCCACTTTTAATATGAAAGCCTGTCTGGCTGTTTAAACTATTCAGAATCAGCATTCATCATTCCTCACAGCCATTACAGTGGACTGAGAGGATTTCTTTCAGAATAAGATTACTTCTCCTCCTCTTCCATTTGTTTTCCATCCTTGTTTTCTTTTGTTGAGGTAGCTGTCCTAGTTTCGCTGTCTTTTCAGAATAAAGAGGGAGACACGACGCTGTGTGATGTAAACATTAATCTTCTCTGTAATTTCATCACAGCTGGGTACATTACTCGCTTTGTGCCTTTTTACACTCCTCTTTTTATTTTATTTACTCTCAGTGTTCGGTCTGACGGATGAAAAATATCCACCAAAATCAAACCTTCAGTAACTTATGAGCCAACTTTACATGTGGTTAACCCAAACTTTGCTTTACTTAACTATATTGATCGTCATATCTGTGAGGAGAAATCAGCGTGTTGTGATCACAGATGGTGTGAGTCCTACAGCTTGACCCTTGGCCGCTTCCCAAACCCTGACGTAGCTTTACTTTTGCCAGAAATACATTTTCATGCTGCGAGCTGGCAAATAGCCTCTCAATGTGATGCCAGTACATTATCACCTGCAGCACATGCTCCCGCCAGTGTGCCCTTCAGGGACGTCCATGCTAGACCCTGAGCTGTCACACTTTGGCTGACCCTGCGCTCTGACTGGTCCCAGCACTAAGATCCTTTTGGTGTTACAAATCTCTTGCTACAGTGTCAGCAAGCACAGACTTTTATGTGTTTGTAGGCTAGAAATTTGAACAAAAAAAAGTGTAAAAAGTAAAAAAGATTACAAAACCTCAACAAAAACACACATAAGGAACACAAGCTAAATTTGAATCTGCACTGATAAATGGAATTATAATAACAAAGAATTAAAAACAACATTTTTTATGTTAAATGGTTCACTTTTAGTGACGCCCACAAAGAGTCAACAGTCAAATTAGCATCTCCCCTTAGTTCTATGCGCTATTTTTTGTGTCTTTGAGACAATTTCTGGGGTTTTTCAGCCTCTTTCCATACTGTTTACATTCATTTTCTACAGAATTATCTGGAGAAAAGGCTCTAGTAGTTGTACCGTATAGCACTTTCCCAGCACTAAACAGCACATCATCAGAGTTAGCAACTAGCTGGTAAACAAAGTGGAGCTTTTAGCAGCTTAAGAGTCAGATATTTCCCCCAGGAAAACACAAAAACAGGGCTAAAAGAAGAGTTAATGTTGGTCTTTTCACAGGCAGCCAGAAACACCTCTTAAAATAAATGTGGTCAAATCTTTTGGTGGATGTGTAAACAACCAGAAATGACCAGATGTGAAATGACCAGCGTTGTGGGCAAAAGTCCAGCACAGAAAAGCTTATTATTTTCAGTTTTTGGTTGGACTGAAGTATTTTGATGCATCATTGTTAAGAGATAAAATTAAACATCTTTTTCTTAATCATATTTTACAGATGTGCACCAAACTAATTTGCACATTCAGTCATGATGACATCCTGTAAATGTTTGCACTTATAAAATAAATGATTGTGCAAGTATTGTTCCGATCAAATTTGAAATAACATCATGTTTTACAAGATTTCTTCTCTCCTACCATGAACACTTTCACAATGACTCCATTATGAGTGCAGCACAGATTGTTTGGCACACTCGACACTTTTTAACTCCATGCTGTAACAACTGAGCCCACCAAACTAAAGTATATTTACCGTAACAATTCTTATAAAATTCACTCTGTCTTAATAAATTGAAACCGATTTTCCTTGCAGATGTGACTCCGCTAGTCTCTTAGACAGCATTTTATCCATGAACCCAATCAACTCTGTGGGTGCCACAGAATTTATATCTGAGCCGTTCTCCCTCACTGAGCATCCTCCCCTCCACCTCCCCCCTGTGTTTCTCTCCGAAAATCCAGTTGGCAGAAATCAATGTAGGAGCCAAATACAGAAAGATCGTGGTGAGCATTGGAGCTTGGTAATAGCCTGGTTCTGTGCCGCTGCAGATCTGGGCCTGCCATGGCTAATTCAATCTGTTGACTCTGGCTCTAATGCCCCTGACAATTTCAGGCATCCTGGGTGGGGGGTGGGGTGGGGGGGGACTAGAACAGAAACCGTAGATGTGTTAGCGAGCACTCAGAGTCGTGGTTTGCCAGATAACTTGACATCACGCTCTGGCTGAGGAGTGCGATAATATTCACAGTGATATCTGCAAAACATTATGATGCAAACCAACCATTGTTGAGGACATTTTCCCCATCAATTTACTCTCAGCCAGGCGGTGCAGCTTGTATGATAAGGAGAAGTACCTGACTGCAGTCTCAAGCAGATAATCTCAAGAATATGGCCATTGTGCATCATGCAAGCCACTGAATCTGACATAAAGCAGATGAATATCATTTCCGTATATGATTTCATTACATGCTGCTGCTGCAAATACAGTATCTCACTCCAGACTGCTGATGATCACATTAAAATGCACCATAGGATCTTGTAGGGAGTAGTGTATACGAGAAAGCAACAAGAATCAGTCAAAATGACTCATTTTTCCCTGACTAAGTGTAATTGAATCTGCGTTGCTGACTAATCTGCACATAACCCTTCAATTATTCTCAGCTCTGCCAGAGGCGAGATGTCCAAGATCTAATGATGCTCTGATGGAACCTTTGTGGTCGAGATATCATGATAGCTCTCATTAACGATACAGAGAGAAAGGGAGGAGGATGCTGTTAGCTGATTTGTCAGAGAGTTGTGAGACTAAGAGGAATCTAACCTCCAACGAGTGGCGGCAACCAAGCTCGTAATAATTCTGCAACTAATGCAAACAGATAATTGCTTTTTGAATCACTTTGAACCCTGAAGTAATTTCTTCTGCAGTTTTCCATTAACATGTCTCTGTGGCTTAGCTTAATGATGGTTTTTTGGCTTTGTTTTTAAGTCCTTAATTCTTTTTTTTTTTATTACATCATTATATTTACTCTTAACTCAGTTTTCTCTCATTATTTTTCACAGAGTGGTGCTTGTGGAAAACATCCCAGAGGACATCTCTTTCTTAGACAATGGCACATCCCACATGCCTCTCTCAGAGGGGTTGTACAGCTTACTGGACAAAGCTATCCGGGTCGTAGAGATTGTTTCCCCGCTGTGGCTCCTCAACTCCTCTGATTATGAATCGAGTTTCCAGCCTGCTGCCAGACAGGTAAAACCAGGGCAAGCTAACTGAGACTTGACTCTGCAGGAGTTGTGGCGTATATTTAAATTTTCAGTCTGTTTTATATTTTTTAAATGTCTCCTCCTCTGCGATTTTGTCCAAACTTTGGCCTCTTTTTCTCCTTTACATAATAATTAACAGGAGGAAGAGTACTCAGATACTTTATCTCACTAAATGCAGACAACAGAGACAGAGCTGGTGCAGATAAATGAGTGGTTTGTTGAAACTAGTTTATAGGGAATTAATATTCTGTGATAAGGTGGGTAAGTCCAGGCAGTTTCAGGGCAGATAAGGAATGTGGTAACATTCATAAAGATGGATGGGGCAGCTGGATAATTAGGTAAAAAGGGGAAGCCCGCGAGCACCTGGTGGATGGGAGAAAAAGGGTAATAAAGGGGTCTAAAGAGGATGAAATGTGAGTGGAGAGGAGAGACAGTAGAACAAAAAAGTTGTGATTTGCATAATTTGCATTAAAAGTTCAGTATAGTGGCATTTTGAGATTTTTTTTTATACTCAAGTCATTAAAAAGGCTTCGGCATCGTTTCTAGTTTTTATTGAAATGACCTTACAGATGAGATGGTTTTCTGATTCAACCAATAACAAAATCAAAGTAGACAAAATGCCAGTTTGATAGATGTGAACCGCTACGAATGATCACCAGAACAGAGAATCAATAACTGTCCTCTTATAAGTTTCCTTGCTGGTAAATGTTGGTCTGCAGTATTTTCAGGATGTTTAAAGTAAGCTGTTGACTTTGGTTTGGTCGAAGAGGCTGAGCAGACTGTACACACACACACACACACACACAGAGGAATAAAACAATGTCAAGACTTATAAAAGCCTGATACCATTGATTAGAAAGTAATATTTCCTTTCAGAGGTCTCAGGGCAGAGAGGAGCTAATGGCCTCTCAGCCTGCAGCAATCTCATCAAACTGCTGCCATAAAAGACACCTCATCAGGAGGGAGGCTGGATTGGAAAATTTAAAGCACTGCAAAGGCCAAGTTACAAGAGAGTGAAGGTGCTCCAACCTAAAGTGATACATGACAAAGCAGAGAGCGACAAAACAAACCATCTCATGTGTGATCAATGTCCATTAGAGAGATTAACAGGGGATTAATCAATAAAGGATGGTGGGTTTTGGCTCTTCAGTGTAATACATGAAAAGATTTACTTACATTTTTTTTGCATTTTCAGTGTGTTGAAGTTTTGTGAAAATCAGAAACACCAGGTTTCACTCTGATTTGAAACGGTCTGGTGACAGCCACTGATCATACAAACAGTGTCAGCTTTTGATTTGATTATTTGTTGTCTTGCAGCTTTGAATGTTTGTATGTGGGCATTCAGAATTAGCAGATGCAGCTATCATGACTGCATGAACAGAGAAAAAAAGTTTCATCCAGATAACAGAACACCTGATCGAAACATGAAAGTAAAACTAGACAGTTACTGGTTGCAGATGAAGGACCTCTGGGAATTGCAGCATAAAAATAGCAGATACGTAGCTGCTGCTCACATATAGACATTGCACAAGAATATTGTCAGAACGCACAGAAGATGAATATAATGTGACAGCAGAGGTGTTGTGATGTGTTTCTCTCAGGGCAGGGCTCTGCTGTCCAGGCTGCAGGGGCTGAAGGCTAAAGGAATCCAGCTGAAGATCTCCAGCGGGATAATTGACTCGACCGAGCTGAGCACACTCGCCAAACACAGTCAGCTCTCACTCTCACTGTATTATACATTCTATGTGACTGTGTTCAAACATGCTGCAGTTTAGCTCTGTTTATTTTGTTGACTGTTCCCTCTCTCCCTCGCTGTTTGCCCTGCTCGGGTCTTTCAATCTATCGCTCTCTTTCCGTCTGTCTATTCATTTGTCTTTGTGTTTCATTTTGTTTCTGTCTGTGGTCAGATCTGCCTCTGTTCTTCTTCTTGTCTCATATGTCACTTCCTTTATTTCCATCCCTGTCTTTTTCTTATTCTCTCACTGTTTCTCTCTCTCACTTTCTATTTCTGTTTCTAGATGCTGAGGTCCACTATGTGAACACGACAGCGCTGACCAAAGGCCACCTCTTCTCCTCCTTCTGGGTGGTCGACAAGACGCACTTCTACATCGGCAGCGCCAGCATGGACTGGAGATCACTGGCCACAGTATCCAAGACACACCACACACCACAACACACACACAGAAACACACATACTGCACCTCTTCACATGCACCCACACTTACATGTATGCATATTAACTCAAAAACAGGAGGTGTGGCAGAGACAATTAAGAAGATGCAACATCATAATATCAGTCTCATTGTAATACAAATCGTGCTTATTTACACGTTCTTTTATTACATTAATAAATCAGTAAATGCTTGTATAATGTTCTTCTGGTTCAAAGTCAAAAGTCGACCATTTTATGACAAGTTCCCAGCCCTTTTAATACACAAGCATAAATAATAGTAGTAGAATCATGACCATGAGTTAATTAATCCAGCAGAAATAGCCAGTTTGTAAATATTTACTGCCAGGGGAAATACAAATGACCTTCACTTTGAATAATTACTCAAAATAGATGTTTACAGGCCCTCAAGGCTGCATTTTTCAGAATGTGTATTTAAAATTTCTAAGATGTATTGGAAGATTCGGTTAATATATTTACTGACATGTTCTACATAAGATCAGTCACGATGTGTTGAAGATATGAATCTTATTAAAACATATTTGTACCTAGAATGAGATCATATTTGTACACGTTTAAAGTCTGTTTTCTGCTCTGAAGAGTCACAGATAAGGTGAGTTTAGTGGAGGCATGCGAGGTGGTGTGACATCCAGAAATAAAAGGTGGACAGTCTCAATCTTTTTCTTCATAAATGCACAGACCTCATTTCTTAGGCAGGAGATGGAATAGGTTGTGCCAAATAAACTTTAATATAAGAAACTTTACTTTAGAAAGTCTCTGCTCATGTAGACACTGCAGGGAGAGAACGAATGTGCAGAGTGAAAGAAAGAGAAGGCAAGTTAAAAGCTACAAGCTGAGAATCTGAATTTCAGAAGTGCCTCTTTGAAATGAAAATACAGCAGAAGGCAAAGACAGAAAATTTGGAGGAGAGAGAAGAACCACTGTAGTGTCTTCTCCATCTCTGCTGTTGCTGTGACGATGAGCAGAGGCTTGTGATTGGATGAGACAATTGAGCACAATATGGCTTGACAAGGGGAAGGTGTCTGTGTGGATGGATGTATAGGTCGTGAAGATCTTAAAAAGTAATGACCATGATATCAATAACAGCCACAAATGTTGGCTGCCTCCTCGTTTGTGATGATTTAACAGAGATTTTGTTTGTTCTCCAGAGGAAGGAGCTGGGTTTGATGGTCTACGACTGCAGCTGTCTGGCTCTGGACCTCCACAGAGTGTTCAACCTCTACTGGGGGCTCCAGTATCGTGACTTCATCCCCTCCTTCTGGTCCAAGCGCCTCTTCGCCCTCTACAGCAGGGACGAACCTCTTGAGTTCAGTCTCAACAGCACAAAGGCTCAGGCTTACATCTCTGTAAGTGACAGTTATACCATTAGTTGGTGTCATTCAAGGGGAAACTCTTTTTTTTATCACATCATTGCTTTCATTATCTTTCAGTTTCTGGTTAAGGACAGGTTACATGCATATAAGCATTTTGTAATGACAGCACAAGTAAAGGACATGCTTGTATAAAGAGAATTAAGAGTAATTCTAAACTCTCCCCATTGAATCTGCACCAAATTTTATGTACTTATGATCTTAAGTGATACTTAACAGGATCAAGTTTACCCAGTGAATTAAACTGTCTTTTGCTCTGTGATGAAAATTCTGATTGGCCAACTGGCTTCAGGGTCAGGGTTACATTGCTGCCTGTTGACATGCTCTTGAAAGCTCTTCAGTCGTGTTTTTGCATTTTCATGCGGATGGAGATTCATAGTGTTTAGTTTTTCCTGTTATGACGAGTCAAAATGACTGTTGTTAAAAGTTTATTATTAGATTTGACATTTATATTTTAAAACAAAGTATGCAACTTTTTAATAGTGAATAATATATAAATGTACAGCACACTCAAGTCTCCAGTGGAGGTGACAGATAGGTGCAAGAGTACATTTTTCATATAGGGTGCCTCTGCAGGACAGTGCACCTGTCAGTGTCATCTTCATCCTGAAGATGAGTGATGGTGATGTCATTCTACCAGCAGCAGAAGACAGTTGATTTAGATGAGTTGTCCATCACTAGAAGATAATATCAACACAAAAAGTAGTTAAAAACTTAAAGGTGCCTTCAGCAAGACTGTAAAACTGTATCTTCAAGGCTTTTCAAGACCTGCAGATAGTCACACAAACACACTGACACATGAAACAAATGAAGACAATCATATCCTAATAGTCATTTAAATGAGCAATAATAATGATGAGAACTGAGTCTGTGATGGTAAAACTGTAATGATCCTGATTCTAATTGCCTCTGCTGTTTTCCCTCCTCTGATGACAGACCTCCCCTGATGTCTTCAACCCCAAAGATCGAAGCAATGATCTTGAAGCCATTTCCAGAGTCATCCAGGAGGCACGCCATTTCATATATATCTCCATCATCGACTACCTGCCGCTGCAGAACAGAAAGGCTCACAGGTTAGAGCCTCTGTGCTGCTGTCAGGGTTGCTTTCTGTGAAATTATTTGACAGGAATCTATTGTCAAACACTTGGAGTCTTTCTTCTGATTCAGATAATTAAACTGTGTGTACACCTGGCTCCGTGCCTACATTTTTGTGTGTGCGTTTGTATTTGTGCCAAGGTACTGGTCTCATATCGACAGTCTCATCCGGGAGGCTCTGATCCTGCGAAAGGTGCGGGTTCGTCTGCTGATAAGTTGCTCGGAAAAGACTCATCCACTTACTTTCAACTTCATCTGGTCCCTGAGGAGTCTGTGCATGGAGCAGACAAACTGCTCGCTGGAAGCTGTAAGCACAAGGCCACTGTGTACTATTTTAAACTCCAGAGACACACTTCGTCAATGCTCACTGCACCATTGTGTGTGTGTGTGTGTGTGTGTGTCTGTTTGTCTGTGTAGAAGTTCTTCAACCCCAGAGTGCAGAGGGATGGGAGTCTCCAGGGAATAAACCACAACAGGTTTATGGTGACAGACAGAGCCGTTTATTTAGGTGAGCTCAATGAAAACATTTTCTATCTGCTTCTGCTCATTTTCTGCAGATCTGATATTTAGTTTGCTTAAAGGAGAGGTCCATCATTTTTGAAGTGCGGTTACTTCTTTAAGGGAGTGAGATAATCAGATCGATACCACTCTTGTGTGCATTTAGCAAGATACAGCAGCCAAGAGGAGATTAGTATATTTTAGGATGAAGACTGGCAGCAGGGGTGCACAGTGAGCTTGGCTCTCTTATACAGTGAAAAAATAAACCTCCCAACACCACTAAAGTGTTAATTTTCTCCAATTAACTTGATTTATCTACTTTGCATAATCCCTACTGAAATATTAATGTAAAGATGATAATTAGTAGTTTTAAAGGGAATTAAATGGTGCAGCTTCTTCTCGGTAAATAACAGTTAATACATCCGCTCAGTACTAAAAGAAGTCAGGCTGGTGTTACCGAAAAAACAGTCAGTCAGCCTTTTACTTCTGCAATCATTGCTTATACATCAAATCTTATATGTACATAATTAAACGAGAAACAACATATTAAAAAGTGAGCTCCTGAAGTGCTGATATTGCTATTTTTGATGATTGGAAAGAGCTAGGCTAGCTGTTTCCCCAATGTCTCCAGTCTTTATGCTGAGCTAAGCTAATCACTTCCTGGCTGTAGCTACCTAATGGATAGATATGAAAGTGGTATCGATCTTGTCATCATCTTGTCATCACCTTCTCATTATCTAACACTCAGAAAGAAAGCAAAGACTTTTCTCGAATGGTCAAAGATTCCTATAAAAATGGACCTTTCCTGGCAGATGAAACTTTACAGAGCATTTCGTTAATAATATATCAAGAATTCTGATTGTTTATCGATAATTTTTGCATGGTGTTCTCATCTTGTTCTTTTATAGTAGACAATACTTTATTAAAGATAAAACTCTGGTCATTTATTTTTTGTCTTCCTCTGTATCCTGACAGGTAACCTTGACTGGGTGGGGAACGAGTTTGCATTTAATGCAGGAGCAGGTTTAGTGATCAGTCAGCCAGAGGGCGTCGAGGAGAGGAACTCTACAGTGGTGGAGCAGCTACGGGCCTCATTCGAAAGGGACTGGTTTTCACGTTACACCCACTCGCTGCAGGCCAATAAGATCCCCGTCTGCAACAAGCACCAGTTCAGCAGGATGGTGCCAGTGAAAGTTAACCACTTAGAAAATGGACCCGAGCCTATCAGAGCAGGCCAGCATGATAATGGACCTGCACCAATGAGAAACAGTCACAAAGATGACGGACAGACGGCCCTTAAACCAAAGCACCACGATGACAAACTGAGCAAAATTAGTCGCCAAGACATGGTCAGTGGATTAGTGCCAGTTATAGACAGTTACCAAGACATGGGACAAGTCAAAATGAGTCACCTTGACAACAGACAGGTGCATAACAAAGACGGTTACCATGACATTATGATGGATCCACCCAGTCAGCCAGCTGAGAGCAGCGGCAGCACAGAGCTCTCCAACGTCTCCCTGTGATCACAAAGCACGATGGGTCCCTTTCCACCGAATGATGTTTGGAGAACTGATCTCTTCCAGTAACTATTGACTTAATACACTGGGTATTTTTAGCATTTTATTATTGCTATTTTGAAGAAAACAAAACTAATATCTGGTTGGGTAACGTGCACGGAGGATCTCAGGAAGGACGGTAAAGGCTCCACTGCATTTTGCCACTTTTGATGGATTTTTACAATGAAACCAAACATTTTGGTTTAGAAGAAACACTGATTGAGTGACTGTAACAATAACTTACAACCTTGCTACTTATTTCATCTTTTTCTCCCCTTGTTGAGGCCTCTCAAGCCAAGGAAACAAATGAACTCTTATTGATTGCCTAATTATTGTATATCACTTCAGCTGTTTGTGGCGGTCATAACTTACCACCCTTTAATGATGGGAGTGACACCTGCATGTCTATGCAGAGATGGGAGGCAATGCTGCAGCTACACCCACTACACTTTGTATCTGTTACCTCTGTACTCACACTGGTAGTGGATTTTTTTGGCCTCATGTAAATAGCTGAGCGCATCTCCAGCAGTACCATGAGTAAGTTACTGTGCATTCAGTTAATTATGCATATTTGTAACTATATACGTATTTATTTCCAATGATCAAATCTTAATCTAAAGGCCAAATCAACCTGAATCCATCAGTCAGTTGTTACAGTGGGTCAAACTCTACATGACTTCTATAAGTTTGTTACTACATGGACAGAGAAATATGGCAAAAAATGTTGTCATTCTGTTCATTCTTATTTCCCTGAGAGTTAAAATCGCAATTTCAGATACACTCGGAAGAACATAATAAAACCCGTGAGCATTGCCAGTCCTTTCAAAGGAACAACACACCTAATTTTTTAAAGTGCTTATCTACAGTTGAGGAACAAGGGCTCTAAAGGGATTGATCTAATCATGTCCACCATGTTTTAATCTCCATACCTCAAGAACTAAAACACTGTACAGAGACTGGTTACATAATCCAGGAGACCATACAACATTTATCGCTCTACAGCTTACAGAGGATGTATATCAGTGATCAGTGAAGTAAATGATGCACCTATTCTACTGTGTTTATTGCATGGCACCAAATATACAACGGCAAAGAATTTTCAATCAGTTGCTGCTGGTGAAAAACTATCATCTCCATTTATTTAAGTCACTGACAGATATTTTTCCCTGGAGGAGTATTGATCTGAAAGGCTCCTTATAGATAATCATTCCAGTTCCCAATTCTAGGAGAAGAGGAGGAACTGAAAGGTTATCTGTGGTTTTCCTCCAAATGCAATGTTGCAACTTATTGAACACATACTAAAGGAGCAGTTGAAAGAAGGGGCCAAAGGGTCTCTGCTGTCAGCCAAATCAATACGATGAATTTTTAACAGAGCTTGACAATTGCAGTTGCTGCAGTTTAACCTCAAGGACGTGGTGGTCTGTAATGTCACACCTGTGACATTTTACATTTACCAAGCGAAGGTTGAGTTAAATATACACAACTGCTAGAAAGAGTAGCTATTTTATCTTGGACCGAAAGCTTGTAGCAACTTTCATTTGCATTTTAAATATCTGCATGTCAATTCAAGACCTTTACACTTTTATTTTGCTGCGAGTGCAACTTTTTGTAACAACGGTTGAGGGATTAAATAGCAGAAATATTTTTTAACATTCAAAGCCTTTAATCAAGGACGGGAAAACTTGACCAGAGAGAGCTACACAGTGATGTCTTCATTGACTTTATGTAGGGTTTTTGTGCTTTAATGTGAAAACAGCACAGGTGTAATCAGTGTCTGGTCTTTGCAGAGAGAACATATTAAGTCTGGAGCCATTACAGTCAAAGTGCACAGAGGTTTAGCCTAAAAGAAATTAATCAGGCAGTCATTGAGGTAAAATGATACTTGATGTTTAGTAGATGTCAACAATTTTCTGTAAACATTATTGTACCTGCTCTGTTTACGCTATAGGTCAAATGGGACTACACCGTCTCTTTCTTCTGTCAACATGTTCCCTATATAGACAGGACTCATGTTGCTAAACCACTGATACCAGTCAAATTTGTGAGTCAAAAATAAACATTTTGACAATTGTAATCTGCTCATGATGGATAACTTCTGCCACCTAGAGGATGTCTGGAGAAAGAACTTTTTTCTCTCTTTTCTCTGCTTTGTTATGATACAATAATGTGAGTTCACCACTACTGTTTATATATTAACTCTTATAAAAATGCAGCAGCATCGGAATGAAAGTGATTTTCCTGCAGAAGTTGGGACTGAAGTTATCTTAAAGCTATTATTTCTTGGAATGAGGTGATCAGAGCAATGTTTGCTCTTTAGAAAATAAAACCAAAACTCATTTTGTACACACTGTATAGTGCAGGAAGTTAATATAAAATACTAGAGTATAAACAAGAACAATGTCATTATAATTACAGTAATATGTTTGATTCTTCTAACATATAACAAACAAAAAACGTCTCTCCTTTGATGCTGTATGTGTGCTCTAAAAAATTTCATAACACTTATATGATGCTTCCACCTATATGAATGCAAACACAATCTTCTGTTTCCTCGGTTTCTCCATACAAAGTAGAACTTGAAGAGCACTGTCTCAAAGATAATGTCCACAAAGCACCATATCACCACTCTGTCACACTGTGTTGCTTGTGATCTGACAGCTGGTCTGGAGTCAGATTTGTGACTTTTATGCTGCTATTCTCTATGATTGTCACACTGTGGGGCAGGGTGGGGGGCTGCTAATGCACCCTGTACCCAGGTCTTCATGTACATGTCTTGTTTTTATGTTTCCAAACCAATTTTACTGTCAAAAATGGTGGCTATTATCCAGTCAACAGGGACCAGTGGTATATTTACAATGGACACTAATGGTAGCTTTTGAACACGGAACAAATGGCACACAGATGCCAAGGTCTGAGATCAGCAACCGTTTACAATCTGCTACATGCAAATTACAAGTCATCAAGCAAAAAAAAACATGAATGTTTCTGTATCACCTGTTGTGCACTGACCATCTGTCCATCCTTCCAGTGAGATTAAAATGAGCAGGTTTCACTTAATATTCTAAAACAGATCGTGCTGTAGCCAGGTTTCTGGTTGCTGCTGAGTTTAACGGATGAAGCACTATTTCCGACTGACTCACTTTAAATGCTCACTGTAAA
Source organism: Acanthurus leucopareius (assembly GCA_029814765.1). Classification (NCBI taxonomy): domain Eukaryota; kingdom Metazoa; phylum Chordata; class Actinopteri; order Acanthuriformes; family Acanthuridae; genus Acanthurus; species Acanthurus leucopareius. Next base: position 19,468,370 of record JAQMCX010000003.1, read on the forward strand.
AGCTCTTTAATTTTCGCCTACCTTTATTCTGTGGAGTTGTTTATGGCATGAATGCTGCTTGCATGCCCTGCCTTTATGAACTGTGCACAGTAGCTATGAGCCTTTTAGAGATCCTGATTATAATGAAATCTTATATACCTTTAAAAGATACAGAAGGAATGTATATTTATTAAATACCCTTGTTAATGCACACTACTGAATTATCTGATTGCTAAATTTTTACTCTTAATAAAAAAACTCCTTGTTTTTTGTGTCCGTGGGTGCCTTTTTGTGTGTGTGTGTGTGTGTATGTGTGTGTTTGTTTAAATATACGTAACTTGTGTTTCCTTACCACAAAGACAGTTAAGTGACTGACATTAATCCTTAGTACATCACTGTACTGTGGCTGTCAGTCTGGCTCTATATGTAGACTGTATGGACAGGTGTCAGGCTAAGTAGAAGGGTATTCAAGCTGCTGCAGGAACATGTTGGCCGACTGTAGACAGAATAGTCACGAATAATATTCACTTGAGTGACTAGAAAACCATATTTATTGGTTCAACTAGTAATATATAACCACCTTCACATTCAAATAGGTTGAGGTTGCATTTATTTATTCTGAATAACTTTAACTCAAGGTTTTAAATGCAGCAATTTATCTTTTACCAGAGTGTTTTCATAGTGTGCTATTTGGTACGTTTACTCCAAGTAAAGGATCTGAATACTTCTTCCACCACTGGGACATGGTTCATTGGTAAATGATTTTTAAAAAATGAGCCCAAAGTTTAAGTGTAAAAAACATACCCATCTCCAATATTAAACTTCTCATCAGCATTTATTCACAAAAACAACATCAGAGTCTTAGAGATATTATGGTAAAGATCATAACATATATTAAACCATCCTGGTACAACAGTTTTTTTGTGCAAAATTACATTCTATCTATGACTTGTTTATGTTAAATCACTAAAGGAGGCTTGCAACTTTCTAAAAGAAATAAAAAGGTTATGGTGCATTGGTATAGTCTATTATATTGCAGTCCTATAAAAAAATATAATAATAATAAAAAAAGTCTAACCCCATCTCAACCACAACAGCTAAGTCCTACTGTAACATTAATGCACCAGCAGGAATGACAATAGTGTAATATTATGATATTATGATATTAATTAGTAGGTTCATAAAAAATAACAGGACATTTTTCTACATTCAGTAATTTTATTTGTAATACTCTAAGGGTTTAAAGGCTATATTACTTAAGTAACATTTTCATCTCATGACTTAAAATAGTAACGGTATTTTTACAGTGTAGAGTTGTTGCAAGCGTATTTGGATAACATTGCTTAAAACTCGTAAGGTCCTTAAATGTTGCATAAGCGTTTTCAAGCTGCGCCAGCACTTGATCATGATTTTTTACACCTGAAACAGAAAAAAAAGGTGGTGTGAAATGACGTGTACCTGAAGCAGAGGCCGCGCGGATGGTACCTGTCTGGGCTCGAGCAGCAGCCGACTGACGTAACGGTTACCTTAGTAACCGATTAGGCGTCACCACCCTCGGCTGCAAATTCATGAGTGTGCTCTTCTTCTCGGAGTTCGTGCCGTCCCGTTAAGAGAAGAGAAACGGCCGCTGTTACGCACAATGGGGAGCAGTTTATGAGGGACGATAAAACAAATGTCTTTTGCCGTCTGTCTGGGATTGTGTAACGTCAGTGGAGCTGGACGCGCCGACCCGAAGAACATCGCTGTGCTGCTGCTGTTGTTGTTAACGTTACCCAGCAGTAGCCAACATGGCTGAGGATGACTGTGAATGGGTTGTAGAGAGTATCGTTGGCTACCTGGGAAGTCCCGAATGGGTCATACCTGTCACGGACTTTATGGAAAACAAATGCACAGGTAAAGGCAGGTTATCCTACAGTCTTGGACGTCTGGCTGAATAGTAACGTTACAGATTTGTTGGGGCTGTGCACCGTTAGCGCGACGGCTAAGCTAACGCTAACTTATGATTGCGATGTTTTTGTAAACATAAACGTGATATACATCACACTAGATATAATTTTTACAGCTTGAAAACTCTCCACTATACTTGGTATGCTGCATTATTGTGATTTAATCTTTGAATTTTAGGATATTTTTCTCAATATAAACCACAAAGCACACATGGGACAATCAAGGTAGCAAGTCATTCAACAGTAAGTTAAAGGTAACGTTAACGTTGGCAAGTTAGCGCTCAGGTAGAAAACTTATGCACCAGATAGGTTATGGATGTTATTTTCTTGTGCATAGTTACCATTAAAAACACTGAGAGGAAGTGTATAAAGTAAGGTGAAGATAGTGAAGGTGATATTACTCAGCTATCTCCTTGAGACACTATAAATGCTGAAGTACTAACATTAACATGTCGTTAATATTTTGTAGTTTTTGATGACGAAGATGAAAATAAGTTATCATACACAGACATCCATCAGGAGTATAAGAAATTGGTGAGTACAGTCTTTCATCCAGATGTGTTTCTCTGAAAGATGTCCATCAATACAAAGTGCCCTATTTCCATGCATTACATAATCAATATTACTCATTAGTCGTTTTATATTACTGAGTCATCAAACTGGACTAATGTAAGCTGCTTTACTTTTGTTAGGTGGAGAAGCTGTTAGATAATTACATGCAGGAGGTTGGCATCAATGAGCAGCAATTTCTGGATGCATGCAGCTCTCCTTTTGCAAAGTCCAAAACTCTGCAGGTATGTTAAGCTCCCTGTTCCTACACCACTGAGCCTGCCAGTTATCCAGAGTTGAGAGTCAAGGATGGGATTTGCTTACATAACTTGAGCTGTGCTGCTTTCACATGGTGCCAAACATAGCTTGGCTCTGTCTCTTCCTTCAAGGCAGACATTTGTTTTCCCTAATGAATCAGCATAATTATAAATTCAGTCTTGACATGATGTGCGGTCACATTTGTAATTTTTTTCTCTGAGCTATATTTAGATCAGTCCTACATTAGTGTCATGACTGAATAGCTTAAGTGTATTAGCTAGACAGTGTCATGAGCATATATTACACTAAGCTGAATTCACGCCTCCACTTTGCAATTGTGATGATAAGTTCAAGGCAACAGATTTTCATCAGACGTAATAAATTACTTGCCTGTACCCACTTTCTCATGTTTTTTGTGACTGCATCCGATATTGCCAGTTATAATATTTAGGTCAAGTAGTTGTCGCATGAGGTCAGTCAGCTCTCTATACATTTGTTCAGTCACACTATAGCACACAGCTGTACTATGTTCTACAACTGTGAGGGTGACATTTACAAGACAGAAATTAGCTAATATTTTTTTCCCTTATGAAAGATTTTAAAGGATGTGCGTCATGTTCAGTCTCCCGGTAGTTTTACTTAGTTTGATTATGTTATCAGTCCCTAATATGGCTTGTTTCTGTCAGCCTACCCATGTTTGTGCATGTTTATGTTCTTTGGTAGCTAGTGTATAAACCCTGGAGTACACATTTTGAGAGCTTGGGTTTCATGACTGGGCCCTGATACCCAAACTGCACCTCTGTCGTGCTGTGGATTAAAGCTTTGTTTTGTATGTGTGCATGTTTTGTGTCTGAATGTATGTATGTATTCTGAGTTGTAACAGTTTCCACAGTCTATTTGACAAAAACAACATGAAATTTTAGAGGTGTATTATTTTGGTTAAAAAGGAATTTTAGGGTAATTGTAGCCACAGTTCAGACCTTGGCCTTGATCAATAGGTGTGATGTCTCTGTGCCAGATTGGCAGAGGTAGAGATCTGGACATCACTGCTATCCTCAGGAGTCTTGGATCTCATTAATTGCCACAGAGATAAATCGTTAATGTCTACAAAGCAGGTCAAAATCTCCCTAAAACAAAGATTAGCGTTTGAAGAAGTTTCAGTTCATAGAATGTAGAGGTTTTGTCATCTATTTCAGTTTACCTAGTTTACCCAGAAATATAATTTTAATAATCATTATAAAAATGACAAAACAATCTCATGCAGCCTACAAAACAGTACCACAATAGCTCTATCTGGCTAAGTTGTGTGTATCATTTTTTAGTTCCTCTGCGGGTTCACCTAAATGAGAGTTTGCTTGTTTTGCTTTGCTGAACTTGCAGAAATCATCATTAGTTCTCATGCAGAGTAAAACCAGTGTGACTCACTTATGATGTCCATGGATGATAGTCCAACCACACAGTATTTACAACATCTGTGTGCTCGTAGGACTTGTGCTGTTTTGGTTTATGTAGCCATATTCTGCCTTTTCTCTCATGATTTTTTTGAAAACTAGGTGCTGCAAAATAACTTATATTCTGATAATGATGTCATCAAAATAGCAGATGGGAAAAAAGATCATATCCCAGACAGTTTTTCTGCATGAGCCCGTTCTGCAGGTTTATTTGTTTGGTAAAATTTTTGAACTTATGAGTCCCTGATAAGAGGAGAGATTTTGGCTTACGTTTAGAGACTACTGAGGCACAGAGGAGGGGTTAGAAGGAGGCTAACCAGTTGCAGAGGAATGTGTTGCAGGGTCATATCTCTTCTGATTTACCTACCATAGCTGACTGTAAGTTACAAGTGATTAAGTTCCCCAGAAAAACAGGATGTACTCCAGGTTTTGAAGCAGTCTCGGATAAGACAGACTGACAGAGGAGCAAGAGAGAGGCTGAGCATGGAGACTCAGAAGCCGTTGACCTGGTTGAATTGCACTGACAGCGCTGATCGTGTATTTAACATTGGCCAGAAAGATTTGCTTAGCATTAGCCTAGATGGGAGGAAGACCTTTGACAAGACAGGAAGCCAAGGTTAAAGATTAGGCCTAAGTACCACTCTGTTTGCAAACATAGCTTAAATTTTACAGGGGCTTGACTTGAGATGCCTATCATGCTGGATGAACTGTACATCCTGTCCTGATCTACAGGGTTCTGACAGAGCAAGAGTACTTTTACATCAACTATTTAATAATACTGTTTATGGTTAGCTAATCTCAAATAGACAGACACTTAGTAATGTATGTAAAGATTAAGACCAAATTTGGTTAGAGAGCTCTCTCCACAGACACAGATGTCTTCCTACTCAGTTGTAAAACCATTAATTCATTCAAAATTATCCTTTGGACACAGTGATTTTTCAATGTGCGCTTGTTTTTGTTTTTTTTGTCTAGTCAGTGTTCCAGCCAGTTTTAGCAACGGATGACTTCCAGATGTTTCGCTCACTTATGGTCCAGAAGAACATGGAGCTGCAGCTTCAGGCCCTAAGGGTCATTAAAGAAAGAAATGGTAGGCTGGAACAATGCACATACTGTACACATCAACTCATCAAAGAAGAAAAAAACACAAGTGCAATATCTGGAAATACAGTGATATGCTTGTGTGTGTGTAGGGGCCCTGCCAGAGTGTCTGACTGATGGTGTGGACATGATGACAGAGCTGCAGCAACAAGAAATGAAAATCCTGCAGGAGGTTCTCAAGTAAGCCACACTTCCACTCTCTTTGTCTCCATTTCTGTCTTACTGTCTTTCTATTTTTTCTCTTTCACTCACAAACATTATGTCGTTATGACAGGTCTTAAAATACTTTCAGTGAAGTGGAAATTGACAAAAGCACAAGAATCTGCTGTGCACCACTGCAGTCCTCAGCCTTTTATGGAGCACCCAAATATATCTATGCCATTATAAATGCACAAACCTGATACACTGCATTGAATAGATTTATTTTTCTCATAATGTAATCAGGCCGATCACAGTTACATTACTTTGACATAAAAAACACAGATCATAGGTCAGTAGATATGGGCACATTGGCTGCATGTGCCTAGGTTTCAAGAAGCTCCTGCCCCCCCTCTCTAATGGGATTTTGCTAGTGGCAGCCAGGCCAAGTAGAACACTGAGTCTAATGGGACTGCAGTTAAGCTCCTTAGGGTCCAGCTAATTTAGGTTGGAGGGATTGACACTAAACTAGCAACTAAGAAAAATAGTATTTTTATCCCCTTTGTCTTATCAGAGTACCTTGGCTTCTTATCAGTACTGAATTCTCCTGCATGCCCCCCCTTTCAGATAGACTGTATTGCACTGCCTCCCTGCAAATGACTTTCCTACAGGCACCTGAATGCACCGTAAAGGAATTGTTTCCCCTATTGTCTTGTGACTGCATTGTGTTGCATTGATAACATACACTGACAAGACTCTGTGTAAGAACTGAATGCACTAAAAAGAAGATCAGACACTAGATAGACATTGCTCAATAACAGAAAGATTTATGAAGTGTTTTTTTTCCAGAGCTGTAACCTCGGTTAGAACAGGTATACTGCTGTCTGGTTGACTTGAACTTATCTCTTGATGCCCGCTGCATTGTGGTTAGAGTGCCATTGGAATATGACAGTCGAAATGGTTTTTGATTTGATTGCCGGTCCAAATGTTTTGCTGCGCTATTAATATCTCAGTATTTTTTTTGATTCTTAAAAAATCTTTAAAGGGTTTGTGACAGGTGCTGTAGCAGCTGAAATGACTAATCAAAATGCTGAAACGAAACTATACTGTCATTCCTGCATTATTGTTTAAGTTTTCTCTGCAACATGATCTCTGTCTTTTTATTTGTGCATCTGTAAATAAAAACTAATCATATATATTGCTGAATGCTCTGAAGTCTCTTCTAAGACAATTTAAGTTGTTAAATTAATCAAATTAAGGGATCTGTGTGTGGTGCCATGGTGATCCTGTGAGCAAACAAGGGCATAGCGTGGTTATCATGTGGAAATCCCTGACGTTGGAGTCTTATTCTAGTGTGTAGTCCACTTTTACTTTAAGCCAAAGGTTAATTGGACGATATACACTACTCAACTCTTAATTTACTGGGCTCTTATCACACCTGGGCAACTAAATATGCGCTGAAATAGTTTCCATGGGTACTTGAATGCTCATATTTCCAAAGAAATTACTCTAGCTTGGCTAATGTGTGGGCAGTAAGGATTCAGATTGTTAGTCCGATATCTAGTATTTAACCAGACCTTTTGTTTTTCTCTCCTCCAATTCTCTTTGTTGTCAGAAAATCAAAAGAAGAGTATGATGAGGAAATGTCCAGGAGGCTGCTATTACAGGAAGAGGTCGGCTCCACCTCCAGCAGCTGCTCTGATAAGCCAATGGAAGCAAGCAGGGAAGCCCAGAATACCACCTCTGCTCCCAGTCAACAAAGCAACCCTGCCAAGGTAAGGCTTAATGAGCTATATAAGACCTGTGGACCAGCCAAACTGTGGAATCTCATTGGATCCCCTTGAGGCTTTTTGTAGGAGCTCCATTAACAAGAAACCTCTTATATCAAGATAGAGTAGTATCTGTAAAACCTGCAGCATCACAGCATAACATTCCCCCATCATTTTCCTCTGCACTCAGACATGTTACATCACCACTAACATTTAAGGGCTATTGCCAACAGCCCTTAAAGCCTGATCTCTCTTTTATAATGTGACATTGTCTTCAATGTGCTATTTATTCCACGAAAAGGCCACAGCTGAGAGGAATGGTGACAACAGCAGCAGCAATGGTCACCACGCCTTACTAGTGAATGGAAACACTGCCACTGAATGTAAAATGGTAACTGAACAGTTCATGTAGTAACGTTTTAATTGGTTCCCTCATGATGAGTAAACCACATTTATCTGCCTCATCTAAGGGTGCATTAATACAGTTTTCAGCTGAATCTGCAATGGCTAACAGAGTCTAAAGTTTGGGTAAATATAAATCCGAATTATGTGAATTGGGTCAAAAATCATCTCTGTGACACCAAAATGTGTGTTACACCTTGTACAGGCAACATATTTTAAAACCAATGTATCA
>JAQMCX010000003.1:19476294-19502552 GCA_029814765.1 Acanthurus leucopareius
AAAACCAAGGTATCAGTGCATCCTCATGGCAGATTTAGTTTAGTGGCCTGCAAAGTAGGTTGATCATGTAGCAGCTTTGTAGTTTTAAGGCCCGTAAATTAGGTTGCTTGTGTTGTGGTAATAGATTAAAAACAGCTTAATGTTTTTCTCTGTCCAGAAATGTTTTACAGTAATGCAAACATTTTTGTTTAATCAACAATTCTACAGTCTGTGGACTGCATGTCAAAAGTAGGCTGACTTTGATGGTGTGTTTAGATTACCGGTACAATACAACATGTATTAATGCCTGTAGGTCCTTCCCTCCAGGTAAATGGCAAATCTGTCATAAAACAAGAGATCATTGCAGCTTCCCTTGGAGGTGGAGATGAGAAGAGTGCAGCTAAGAGTAGCTCCAAGTCCAAACCTACAGCAGGTAACTCAGAAAAGCTTTAAACTCTTCACCACCAGTACTCCATCTCTGAACTTATTGTTCTTTGTCTCATGATATTACATTACATTCAGTCGTGATGTCATTTTTAACATGAAAAAGCTTGCAGTTACCAAACGTATTGGAATATGTGTGTGCAGGTTCAAGCAGTAACACTGCAGAGTCCAGAGTTCTTCCAGCAGTGAGACCTCCAGTGAAGTCCAGCAAACCCACCAGTCCTGAAACTAAGAGTCAGAGCAGCAGCAGCAGCAGCAGCAGCCAGAGTGCAGCTGAGGCCTGGCTGGAAGAGGCACACAGGGAAGCTGGCTTCTCTAAGCCATACACTGTGAGTCTGTAAGCCTGCTGCATACAGCACATTGTTTCTGAGCTGTTTGATTTTTTTGTTGTTGTTGTTGAGTGTAAGGCGCATGCTAAACCTGGTTGTCTCAATGAGACAAAATGTTTGTCTGAAATGCTATATGGTTTACACAGAACCATCTTTAGATTCCTCCATGGAAACTGTTTGGAAAGGAGCAGGTACTTTCACACAATACTTGGAAGGTGATTGGATGAACTACCCGTCTATTACAGGCTGACCAATAAGACAAACAGCGTGACCTAAGCGGAAAACTAGAACTCTTGCTAAAGGCAGTTAGCAGAAGAGCAAAAACATCTTGAGTTGTATTCTTTACTCTTCTCTCAATAAAAAAACTCACCAGTTCTGATATAAATAATGGCATTGGAGCATCTATGCAATCCTCCAGGATTGTTGTTTCTGAACAATCATGCTGTCATCACACTCAGTGCCATTTAAAATAAACAACATCCATATATGGCTGCCAAGGGTTCGTCATAGGATGTTGATTGTACCTAATGTGTTTGGGCCATAAGCACATAAACTAGTGTTGAGCCGCTCTTGTGTTGTAGGTTGTTCCTCCTTCCCCCTGACTCTTTCATTCATAGTTTATATTTAATTTTCAGTATTGGAAAAGAGATAACTGGGAAAAACGTATTTATAATTGTTTGTAATTGTAACATGGTTTGACCTGCACTCATCCTGCTCTACCTTCACCTCCACTTCCCTCCTCAGGAGCTGTCAGTGTCTCAGCAGGAGCAGCTCCAGCAGAGGGCAGTATATCTGCGCCAGCAGCGAGACAAACTGCATGCACTGAAAAAGGAACAGCAGAAAACTAAGCCGACGTCTGCAGCAGAGGAGGCCCCCACCACCACCCCTGTCTCCCTTCATAAAGAGGTCAGAACCAAACACCAGACTGTGGTACTTTTAATGTGGCGAAACATGTCACATTTTGTGCTATGACCAAAGATTTTAGACTCAATATTCATTTTGTCATTTTTGTCAGTTCTTTTATCTTTCAGTTTCAAAATGACATTCTTTATTTCACCAGATTATTTTAAGTCTTATTTAACAAACTTATTTTTCTTTCTGTTTTCTTTATGACATCCATCTGACTTATTTTTTGGGTTCTCATTCTTCATTTCCCTCTGCCTGTATCTGACCTGGTCTGGCCTGTCAGGAGGCAGTCGGGCAGTCTCAGAGGAATGGGGCCTGTACCCCTCCTCCTTCTCCTCTTCCTCTTCATCCTCCTCCTCCTCCTCCTCCAGCACAACACTCTGCTAACTCCTCCAAACAAAAGGTGATCCATCAGCTGCCTCTGCCTGATGTGAACACATTCTTAGTCATGCTTATTATGTTGCTGTGGTTTTATTTTAAAGTACTCTTTTCCTTTGTCTCTGTCATACTCTGTCTCTCTCAAAATTTTAAATCTCAACCTCTCAAAAACAGAAAAGTACTAGACTCTAGTTCTACTGTAGTTAATTGCTTATTAAAGCCTCAACAAGAAGATAATGAGGTCTCCTTTACACTGTGGCTTGAACTGAAGGGCTAGTTTATGCTGAAGGTGTTGAATCAAAAATTGACATCACAAGTTTTAACATCTAATCTTCAGGTGTATAATGCTTTATGTAGCTTTCAATTATTGGTAACACTTTCTGTTATATTTATACACGTGCTTTGTTGCCTTTCAGTAGTCTTTTCCACTGCTTTTTCATTCCCTCAACACTTTGTCTCAAGCTGCTGGTGGTGATATTCTCTCATGTGTCTGTGGTTGTTAACCCTTCTGCCCGGTCTGGTCTCTTTACACAGGAGATATCTGCCGAGGAAAGGAAGAAACTACAGAAGAGAAAACATCTGGCTGACAAGCTGAAAGAGGAAGTGATAAAGAAGTAACTTCCCCTCCAACTGCAATATTCTCATTTATGTCTTATATCTGTTTACTCGGGTAATTAAACACATGGCTTCCTTCACAGTTCCTCTTTAAGCCAGATAAATTCACTTATGTAACACAAATCAGGGTTTTTTCCAAAGAAACAGGAAAAAGTATGAGGTCTTCCTTATCAGTTCTTTTCATTGCTTTCTATAGAGGACAAAGGTACATCTCCTTTAATTGTTGATGTTCTGGTATGCAGCAGTCTCCTCTCAAATGAGAGCACTCCAGTTTTCTGTCAGACAGTTGCATGTTACCCCCTCTCCACCAACAAACATTACACATTTAATATTGAATCATTCTGAGCATAAAAAAAAAAAAGACAAATTTGTTCAATACCTGAGAAGTTGGCCCCCTGCTGGAGCCCAAAAAATTAGCAGGTTTACCCTGATTTTAAGTGTTATCAAAGTGGACGTGTCATGTTCTGCAGATTGTTGTACACTGCGCAGCGCCCTCCATTGGAGACACAATCTTGATTATCATGATTCCACTCAAAACTGATAAAAATACTGACTGGTGTGCTAGATAGCACCAAGGTTTCATCAGTCTCGAACTGGTTCGAGAACTAGAGCCAGTTTGATTAAAAAAAGGGGTGTGTGACTGTGCGGGCAGAGCTTGTAAAGCTGACTGAAAAGCTCACAGACCAGTCTGCCTAATGTTAGTGGACTTATTTATGGCTTTTACCAGGTTTTTACTGTATTCAGTAATCATTCAGACACACCCAACCTGTGTCCAGAGCGCTCCTTATTTGTTGTTGGGTGCACCACCTTTATTTTAATATCATGGAGTGCCCAAACCTACAATGCAGAAATCCCACATTGAAATGGAAAAATGTGTTCAAAGCACAATGCATTGCTTCACTATCGATAGTTGTGCAAATGTTACAAATTATGCAACACTACACTGGCCAGTAATGATGCAAAATCATGATTAATAGCTTGTGCTCACTTTAGTGACATTATATAGTGATGTTGGACACACCCCTGCACTTGTTTCTCAGTAGACAACAGAAATGGGATGTGTAATGAAACACAGACTCGAGTTAAAGGTTAACGCTGGTGAAAGACTTGGTTGGGAGGTTCCTTTGTGGAGGTGAAGGTGACTTTAGCTAGCACAAGCTTACAGTCGTCCCCAGAGGAAAGTGTTAGCCAATGCATCATATAACTGATAACACTGTAGCAGCTCTAGAAGGCTGTGGAAGTTTTCAAGACGAACACGCTGTCATGTGTTCATAAAGGGGCCAAGAGAAGTGTGTCGCTTTCTACGAGGATTTCAGTATTTCATGTTTGCTGTTTAATAAATCACATTTTATAGACACGACCTGGACTCTGGACTGTGTGTGTATGTAAACTGTAAAGCTACAGTCAGTGGAGAGGTAGCTGCTCTCTTCTGTTTTGATCTAGAAAAACTGTCTTTGTTGTTAGCAGGGCCAAATGGGATTTTTTTTATCACATGTTCTCATTTGTACCTGAAACAATTTCCTACAAAAAAACTTGTGTGAGTCATTTTCTTGGTACAAAAAACACGTAAAAAATAATGTAAATTCTGTGCTATAAATTATTTCTTGGAAAACAGTATGGGCTTCCACTTAACCAAAAACTGCATAGGAGTCATGTTTAGGAAATTTTAAGGAACACAACACCTCGATTCAGAAATACTTAAGAATATACTAGCAATTTTGTAGCTCCAAATGCCAAATTGGTAAATTAAAACAAAGCTAGATTCACAAGTTCAATGTCAGGGTCACATTTAATTTTCAAAACTTATCAAATAAATTCATACAAATGTTAAGAATGGATAGTGGTAGTAAATGCACTTGGTACAAATTCATCAAGGGAGAGAGCAAAAACAGTCATATTTGTTGGATGACTAACAGACAGGAAGAGAGACAGTTCCTTGCTCATGTACTGCTAAACTCCTGAAAAGCACATTGGCAATAATAACTTGTGCTCCTATCCTGCTGCTCGTGGTTAAAACTCAGAAGTTTCAGACAAACATCTGTGTGAATGAGCATTTTTTTCTAAGCAAATTTTGATTCCCTTCATCCGTCTCTCAGTGAGCTTGTGATAAGGAGAGAAGATCAACAGGAGAAATGTTTGAACCCAACACTGAAATATCTCATTACGCTCTTTCGTTGTCAGATCTGTATGTTGTGGCTGAAACGCAACATACAGTTTGATTAAAAAAAAAACAAAAAAAAGGAATTCACCGACTCTGGGGTTAAATCATCTTATCATATCTGAAAACACTCATCCAATCATGAGGTTGAATTAAAAAACTAGAGAGAAAATATTTTCCTTCAAACTTCAATCTGCAGTTCTTTTTCTGGACAGGCTAAAGAAAACTTGAAATTAGACGGAAACTGTGGAACAAAGCTGAAAACTTCTGACCTGGATCAAACTGGTGGGAAAATTTTTGACCTTCAAAATGGGATAAAAGCACCTTACAGCTCACTTAAGAAAAAAAAAAGTTTCCATTCAGTAATAGATGTCAGATGTTTGACAAGCTACAGTGTTAAGAGTGCAGACGAGATGGGTAACTTTTTGTTTCTGATGTAAATTGAACTCTGAACCTGAGATCTTTCTATGAGACGGGTGTCAAGAGTTGAACCTCCTGTAACAGGAGTGTGCACTAAATCTATTTAAAGCACACCAACAGCTCAGGTTTGTCACCCAGTCCAAACAAAAACTGGGCAATGTGTGCGTCATAATGAGGCCACTAAATTCTAAAATCCACTAAAATACAAAACTCCAGACATCCTTAAAATGTTGGCTGCAAAAATGACTTTACTGCAGTTTTAATATGTTATTTTTAAAACCAGCATTTGCAACTCTTCTGCATTTTACATTGAATCAAATGAACTGGACTGAAAGGGTGAACAGTGACCCCACCTTTTGTGCAACAACAACAAAAATACACAGGTAGGTAGGTATCTCTCTCCCCTTTGAAAATCAGATCAGGGGGTAAATGATTAAAAAGAAAAAAATAACATCTGTACAGTACTTTTTAACAAATTCATGAAATACAGGATCTCTGGCTAACGCAGTCCTGTGTAAGACGAGTGTGTTCTTGTGTGTGCCTTGGCCGAACTGATGCCATGGCTTTCGAAGGTTTGAGTCCTGCTCCTCTGGTTCTAAGCCTCATCACTGCCGAGTTTTTGTCCTGTAACATTTTGTCGTCTGTCACCTCCCTTGTCTCTCAACAAATTGTTTACTCTTCTATGTTGTCTAGAACCCCTCTATCCCAAACAAAAGTGATCAGTTCCGTGGCAGGGCGGCACACACTACTTGGGCCAGTCAAGCTTTCTATAACTATAAAGGCTAGTCCTGCTAGCCTGACTGGCCTGTTGAACAGTTCATACACTGGCTGGTTGTGTTCCGGCTTCCTCTGTCTCTGGAGCTCATTGGTTGAGATTTGAGAGGGATGGAAGTGACAGTTCAAATGAGGACACGTGAAGGTTCCTGCGGGGTTGCTGTAGTGCCGCAGCTTCCTTGCGATTGTTGCTATAGCAACAGTGCAGAGTCGGGAACCGCCTTGGCACTGTTTTTTCCACCACAGCCTCTCTGGCCGGTACGTAGGATGGTGGATGAGGAGGAGAAAGTTGTTCGGACAGGGATCAGAACAGGATAAGCAGGAGAGTTTTACGAAAGAGAGGAGGGGGAGTTTGCAAAGGGTCAATAAGTTTCTCCTCAGGAGAAAGAAAGGAGAGTTTAGGATCTCCTAGAGGAGGCTGTTGGTAAAGTGAAGTAAAATCGACAGGCTGAAGGAACAGACTGATCATTCTTTCCAAAAGAGGAGCTCACCATCTCTTTCCACAGAGGGAGAAAAGAGGAGCAGAGATCAGGAAGGGCTGAGTGAGGTGGGAGCTCATCTTTGTCTGTCTCCTCAGTGAGACTGACAGGTGGCGCTGGCAAGCCAAGGACCAATGAGACGACCAGAGGGAGGATGGGAGGGACTCAGTGCCCGTCCACCACGACCAAACAGAGGGCGATTAGCCTTAAGAGCTCAGACGGGGCCGCTTCCTTGGAGACTGCTCTTCCTCATCTTCCTCCTCCTCATCCTCATCGTCAGGATAGTCCACCAAACCAACAAGGGCAGTCTAAGAGAAACAGGAAGAGACACAACAAAAAAGTTGACAAAAATCTCCACATACCAAGGCGAAAAAAAGAAACGTTGATATCTGCAGGTGCTGTCTATTGACCATGATCAGTTTTCATTTCTACACAGTGAAAAGACAAGTTTGCAGCAAGTTTTTGGGAAAAATGGGTTGAACCAAAGAGAATAAACCCCTCATAATGATGAATACTTATTAAGTTGGCAATATCCTCATCAGTAAGTGTGACCTAACACAGAGAATTAATTAATAATGTTGCTAAAATTTACAACTCAGTGTCTAAAATGATTAACAGAATGAATAACAAGAAAAAAATAACATCGAACAAAAAAGCAGAAAGCCTTTGTTGTTACTTATAAAGTCTGTTACTGCCATTCTGTCTGTACTGCAGAAAAACATTTGTTTAAAAGATAAAGCCAAAAGGCTTTCGGTTTCTGTGTTGGCTGTCCACCCCAAGGTCCTATATCTGATAATATGCCAGATTGGCAGTGCTGTTGGCTTAAAAGTGGCTGCAGTGAGATGATTTTAGTAAACAATTTGACTTAATCTATGCAGCAGTTGTAGAGAATTGGTGGAGAAGCATTACCTTCACGACTGGTGTGGCAGGAAGAGCGACTGTTTTCACAGTGGAAGTTGAACTGTTGTTTGGAGTGACGGCTGGTGAGGCAGGTGGGATTGCAGCAGCTTTCCCATTGTTGGCACCATTAGCTCCATTGGCAGCTCCTGCAAGAGCAGAGACTGTAAAAATCAGATTGACTTAGAACAATTATTGAATGCTGACGATTTAAATAAAGATTCATACAGTAATACCAGAGCAGCTTACCTTTTTTGGCTTCCATGTACTTGCCGTAGCTGTCAGAAAAGTCATCCTCCATTCGATTCTTCTCCACAGCCTCTCCATCATCGTCATCATCATCATCATTGAACCACAACTCCTCATCCTCGTCCAATGACCGAGCATCTCTGCGATATCTACAGGAAAAAAATCGATTCATTAGGTTATTTACAGAAAAAAAAGAGATGAAAAACTGTTTAAGTCATGTACAGTGAGGCACTTGTAACAGAGAACAAAAAAAAAAAAGAAAAAAAAGAGGCATAAATTTCAAGGATAAAGATTGATGCACTGATTTGACCCTTCGGTCCAATCAGTTTACTGACTTGTTGAGTCTCTGACTCTGCCTGTCTTTTTCCTGCTCGTACCGCCCTTTCAGGCCCTTGAAAGTCTGGACGTACTCAATGGATTCAAGTGCTTTGTAGAAGTTATCCACAATGTGAGCTATGAGAGACTTGATGTCCTCCTGGAAACAGAAAACATGGTGTAAAATCACAAACAATCCACTTTCAATGTCATGCAAACAAACTACAAGTTTGCCCTTTTTATTAGGGTTCATTTTTTATGTACTCACCACTTTGATGAACTCAAAGAGCTCAATGATGGCTGAGTTAAGGAGGTTGTATCGAGTCCCATTATCTAGCAGGGCGTTAATGACAGGCTCAAACAGGTTCCCTTTGATGATGTAGCGGTTGTAGTATTCATCCTTCAGACCAATGATCCTGCGCATGAAACGCAGGGCACCTTGGAAAAGAAAAGACAAACAAAAAAACGTCAGACAACTTAGTAAAGGATAACCAATGAGAGAACTTTTACAGAAGGATAAAAAGACAGCAGAAAGGTCTGTGCAAGTGTTTGTGTGTGTGTAGAGACTTACAAAGAGCGAGGAAGGTGTGTTTTGAGTTCATGAGCACCAACACTCTCCTGAGCAGGTCTTTGTTCATGATGTAGGTCTTGATGTGATAGGTGTGGTGCTCCACACAGAAGGTCAGAAGCTCAAGGATGAGCGCCAGCAGCTGAGCTGTCTGGAAGTTGTCTGAATACAATAAACAACAAAGCTAAGTCACAAAAGGACGTTACAAATATGCAATTCAGCATTTCCATAATTCTTAGTTCACTTAGTTTCCTCAGTAAAACTGCTCTTCATAATTGTTCTACACAATTACTCCGGTTAAATAAATTAAATTCAAGAAATTGTGACTGTGATGCTACTTCAAGCATAAACAATTCCACTCACCTGGACAGACTGGGTTGATCTTAGCTGATCCCTCCTGTAGATCTGAAAAGCCATGAAAAAATAATCATCAAACTCTCTATTTATCTAACATTCTAAAATACTCCAGTTTAATTAACATGCAGCTTCTGTCCTTAGCTCACCTTTTGAGTTTTTGTCATGTGCAGTGTTGGCCAGCAGAGGAGCAGTCAGGACATGCATGCAGTACTTGTAGAAGAAGCTCAGAAATTCTGTCTTCTCAGTTTTCTAAAAGAAATGACATGAAGGTTGCATGTTTACAATTTGCTGGTCAAAATAATCCTTTGAGCAGTAAAATAAGCAATGAAAATGGAAATACTTCTTAGTTGCAATTAATCAGTCTTTGTGGGTTTACAAGTTTGACTGGAGTTTGACTAATCATCCTGGCAATTAACATTGCTAATAATAAGACATATTGCTATTCTTCTGAGATATTTTTTCATGTGTGGGTTCTGCTTACATTGGTTGAAGCCAGCATGTTTTCGGGGTCGATGAGTGTCCTGAGCAGACCCATCAGCTGGACAGCCCCTCCCAACTCTGGGTCAGAGTCACAAATCATTTGCTTGATCACAACATTTATTAGCAGAACATCCTGTAAACAAAAGAAAACACACATTTAGAAGATGCAGTCGAAATCATTATCTGTTGGTCTGATAGTGTGTTCAGATCAATTTCAACAAAAACTTTGCGTGACGCAGTAGAGAAACCCTAACCCTGCCTGAAAAAAATTTATTTAAAAGAAAGACTATGGACTCCCTGAACAATAAAGGCTCCACCACTTTTATGTAAAGAAGTGGTCATTTAATAGAGAGGACCTTGCCAATAAACAGTAGATCAACTGCAATCAGCTCACCTCAATTACAAAGTGCTTGGAAGGATGATATGCTCTAAGAGCCTGAGAGACTTTCTGTGCATATGTAAGTTTTCACTTGAAAAGCTTTATGCTATTTGGAATTTCCCAAATTGGGATCAATAAAGTAAATCCATCTATCTATCAATCAATCAATCTATCTATCTATCTATCTATCTATCTATCTATCTATCTATCTATCTATCTATCTATCTATAAAAACTGCTTGTAAAATGTATGAAGTTATGTTTGTACATTAGGTAGTTTAACAGCATTTAATTCAGGCATAAACCAGTATGAGAACAGTACATAATTCCTTTTTACACAAAAATACTGTGGTATGTGTATTTTGAGTATGTATGACTCCATAAATGTAGTCCTGGGCTGAACCAAACAACTTCCTTGCAATAAAAAAAAAAAAAGCCACTTGCTGGTAGTGACGTTTGTTTACTTACGTCATCAGTCTGTTGTGGTTCTTGCATGACAAACTCTCTGACCATGGAGGGGCTGAACTCCACCAGGTAAGAAAATATGTCTGTAGCTGCTGCCCTCACCTGCAGGTCATCCATCCCCTAAACAGGAGAAAAATAAGAGTTAAAGAAAGGAACAAAGACAGAATTCATAAAGCAAAAAGCTGTACCAAAACCAAATAATTACTTCATTAATGCCAAGCTAGACATTCACATCTATGCAAAGCCAGAACATACCATGACTATTTCAAGAGCTGGTAAAATGCCTAGATTTGCCAGAGTTTTGAAGAACGCGTCCCTGTTTTGTGGTTGCAGCGTTTGGGAAAATGCACAGAATTCCTTGACGAAGTTCACCTGAACAGTAAAGGGGAAAAAAGACGTGATCAGTGATTGTCCCATAAAAGTAAACAGTAAAAGCTCATTTACATATGTCTACCCTAAAGGGAAGTTAAATTTGTGCTTTGAGAAAATTCACTTGGTGTTCCAAAGTTAATAAATGATAACTGTAGGGACATGAATGATATACTATTTCACTCTCAGTGAAAGCCCACACTGTTAAATGATTTATGTGGACAATTCTGTTGAATTACAAACCAGAGGATAAAAAGGCAACTTATAAAAACCGTTATGGACAACCAAGCAAACCACCAGCCTTGAGAAAAAATGGCATTACAGACAGCAGAATGAATGGAAATAACAAGAACTGTTATAATGACCACAATTCCTTCTTACAGCAACGAAAGCCAACAAAACAATGTCCACAACTGCATTTTACCACAGACAACAGTATCAAAACATGTGGCCTCAAGATTTGACAATACTGGACTTACAAGTTCTCTTCTTTTACTGTCCTCTGTGGCTTCATCTGTGAGCTGTGCAAAGACCTCTGTTAGGAACTTCTCGTCCTCCTGCGGCATAGTTAAAAACAGAACAGAGTTACAAAATCAAGACACTAAAAAATAAAAAGCTAACATACAAAGACAAACAATGACCGAAAAAACTTAATCCTAATTAGGTTGCGTTTGAGCTTTGACGAAAAAATGATTTAAGGTTAAAAAGGGAAGCTTTCCAAGGACACTTCACTTTTAATTAGCCCCAAACAACAACTATTGAATGCTAAACATTTGAATATGTAATGGATGGTACTGTTTACATAATTAAGATGACTGAATGGCAAAACTTGTTTCCAATCAACACATACCCTTACATGGGCATTTTATTGAAAATTCACTTGAAGGCAATTTTATGTGTATTATTTAATTTACTAAATGGCCTTTCAAAAATTTAAATGTGTCAATGATCACATTATAAAACTTGATACACATCCTCCTGCAGTGGCCAAAATCAGAAAAAGACTTCTGAGTGGCTCTATGCACTCTTTGATGAACATGAACAGGTAGATTATCACAGTGCGTGTTCTTTTTGATCTTCATTCGTTGAAAATAAGACAAAAGAGATACACCTCAAATTTATTTTCCAATTAATTACATTTCACATTTCCTGTATAACTCAATCCATTTACTGATGTAAATTCAGTTATTTATTTATCATCTATTGTGAGCTTGGTGATGTGTACGTTATTGTCTGGAGTAACAGGGAGGGTATGTTCTCTTGCATTTGTCAAACAAAATTCAGCCAGTGGCAACAAGTGGATAATGAGACACTGGCCAAACTACATTCAAGATTTAGAATAAAAACTATACATGTAAAAATGTTCAACCCCAACTTGTTCAACTGGCTGTGGAATTTGGTACAGAGAAACTCATCAGACAAAAGGCAAGTGAATTAACTGTGCCTTTAAGGAAAATGGATGTTACCTTTTTCCTTTCCTTACCTGCAACATACTGACAATCTCCACCTTGTTGAAGAAGATGAAGGAGGTGAGTGTGGACAGGAAGTTGTCCTCAAAGACAGATGGTGTGGGCAGGATGATGTCTTGGATGTACTGCACCCGGTAGGTCTGGTGGATCTTCTGTCGCAGCTCAGAGTCCGTGATAGGGATCACCTCCTTAAACTTTGCTGTCTTGGTCAAGAATTCCCGGTGCCGTTTGGGCTGAACCAGTGCCGGGTCATACTCAAGACAGCCCACCACATCCATGATACAGTCGTCAGAGAACATCACCTCAAAAAGGGCTGCTTTGTTGAGGAACAAGACACCCCGGACAATCTCATAGAGGTGATGTAGGCCTTCCCTGTTGTCCAGGTCCTCACATACTCTGAAGAGACCAAGGAGTTTCTTGATATAGCCCTCGCTCACCAGGGCCAGAGCGAGTTTTTCCCTTCGGATGGGAGAAGACAAGACAGAGGTAACCAGGTCAGCGATCTCCTCTAGTCTGCTTAGCTCGCAAGGTGGAAGCTCCACCAGGTGGCTTGTCTCTGGAATCTCCTCAAAGCGCTCCTCCTCTGACTCATCAATGGGGTCCTGGGTGATGTCCAAGGCAGGATCCTTGCCCTGAACCTGTGGAATAAAGAGATAATACATGAGAGATATGAGAGGAAGAATTTAAGGTTCTACCGCTTGCCACTTGTGATACTGTCAACAAAATTTCAGCCATCTTGTCAGCACTCCACCACTCCTGTTTGACTATTCCCCAGTTAACAAACACTCTAAAACAATGCACAAAACTTTGGTAAAACAGGATTGACTTTACCTGGCAAATCTTCTCCCAGATCTCATCGCAGCCAGCCTTTTCCTGGAAACTTAAGGCTAGATCGTAATTATCTGCTTCCGACCAGACAATCAGTGTGTCCTGGAGGAAAAAGAAAGACACATCAAACTCCACACAAAGAAATGTTTATCATAATCACTACATACACAAACACTGTCATACAAGTTCCTATACCAAAGTCACAAAATCAAAACACACATATAAGATAACACAAACATACACTTTCATGCCTGTAAAAGGATAACCCAGGAAACAAGCCCTTTCAAATTATGAGCTGTCTACAATATGCAAGGATAACATTTGGCTCAGACCAATTGTTTGTTGCAATGAGGCATTCTACACTTATATTTTTTTGTCATGGAACTCACTGTCAAAACATTAAAAACAAGTTTACTGGTATTGTAATAACAAATAATGTGACGTGCCAGTTAGCTTTTGCCTACAGGTTTGCTATCAGTCCAGACAGTGAATTTCCATTGTCTGCTCTGAATCAATTTAGCAGTAATAATTCAGCAACAAGTCTCACTGCTGAAATGATTAAAGCCTAACTCTTAAATTTTACAATACAGCAAATAAGAACCCAACATGTATGCAAGAGGTTGAAGCTGGCCCCGACTGAGGTGATTTTTTTTTACCTGTTGTTTCTGATATGCAGTATTCGGGCTTATCTTCGACTCCAGTAATAGTGATCCTAAAACACAAAGACGCAAGTTACTTATTACTCTGAGCTAGTGAAAGTGATCACAACCGCAATCAACCAAAGATAACATGGCAAATTATGATTAAGTTCAATTTATCTGCCGGAAGAAAAATATTTGACGGAGAACAGACAATAAAGACTGTGAAACAACAATGTTGCAAAATACAGAAGTTTTTATTTTCATCAGAAGAACTTAATTCCCATCACTAGCACTTTTCCTATGTTATATACTTTATATTATTTGATCACGCATGAATAATTTATAATCATAGACAATAACAAGTTTCTAGATTTAGGACTACACTTCGAAGGCCCCCCATGCTACTGAGATCACGTCGCTTGCTAAACCAAAGAGCTTACTAGCACCAGCAATTTAATAAACGTTTGCTTTAGTTGGCAGCGATACTTATAGTTGCTTACGCAATTTAAAACCAGAAGTCCCAAATTCAGAGAAGCTGTGGCCCATGAGTTCACCAAGTATACATGTTAGCAAATTAAAGCATTCTGTCCGAACAACCAGGAGTTAGCATGCTAACACTAGCCGTCGTAACGTCAATGCGGCTATGCTAAGTGAGAACTTACCGTCCGATTCGGCCCGAACTAATAATGATATTCCCCTTAGCCGTTCAACAAACGTAGACGAAACGTGTCCAGTGCCCCGATCATCCCACTGTCGCTCCTCATTCAGCGTATATACTTTCACTCGCCGCCGAGTGTCCGACATGGTTAACCGAGTCGGAGCTAGCAGGCTAGCTGGTTGCTAACAAGCTATCACCTCACCCCGTCTGGTGTTTTCCTACCCTCGACCTGTTAACTTTGTTTCCACCCGCATGTTATACAACATGCACGTCTAAGTGAAGTTCACAGTAGCAGTAAAATATATTTGGTAACTACTTCATAATCGTATTATGCTCAAGATGTGAAACAAGTTAACAGGAAGCCTAATATCAAACAGTAAAATACACAGAGAACACAACAACTCTAACGGCCTTATTGCTAACGTCCACAGACCGCCATCTTGTAATCCGATCTTGTGTTCTTTTTCTTCTTCGACGTCAATCAAGCGCTAACTGCCGCGGGGTCTCCTCCTCCGAGCGACATCGTCCAATGGCTAAACCGCAGCACCAGAAGTTGAACGCGCCCCCTATTGGCAAGAAGTAACATCAGCAGCAGCAGCAGCAGTTACCTGCAGGTGACATTATGAAATGGAGACATAACAATAACTGCAATTTCTTTAAGGTGTTTTTAAATTAATTAGTACTACGGTGCGGTATTATACTAACTACTTGATTGAAACAAAGTCATTAATGCACTAATACAACAATAAATGGATCTAAAATGGTTAAAGTAGAGAGAATAACATCCTCATAGTTTGAAATACAATTATAAGTACATTTCTAGGACCTAAGAGCTTGTTGTTTGCTCTTTATAGTGCTTGTCTCTGAGACTAATATGACAATCACTCACGATTACAATACCGCCTTAAAAAAGAAAAGACTTCATTCAAAAAACTTAAATAAGCAAAATTTCTATGTCAAATTATTCTGAAATTTTACAGAGACTATTTCATTAAACAACCTCGCATTAAAATGACCAATAATCTTGAATCTTGAATCTTTATTAACACAGATACCTAGCTTTAAAAACAAAAAACAAACAAAACAAACAAACAAACAAAAAAATCCAAATCAAAACAGAGATAATACCAGGCAGTGTTCATGGGACTGGATTGAACTGGTAAATGTTATAAAATAAGTCTTTTGAATTGTGATTACTGAGGTGAAATAACCAGGATGCTCCTACGTGTTTGGAAAGTTCTCAAATTTAAAATAGTGGCCACTAATTGCTACTAGAGGCCCTCGATCTACTGTGTTGAAACACATGATCATGTCTTGCTTAATTTTTCAGTACACAAATTCGCCCTTTTTATTGTTTATTTTTTAAAGTTCAAAAGCTATTACTTTTACTATAATTGGTGTTATACTGTTTTTAATGTTTTTTCCTCTTAGAGTGCATTTTGTGGCACTTAAGTTTATTTCTTTGGTGGCTTTTTTTTGTACAACATTTGCCTTTGAATTGTTTGTGACAAAACAACCAGCAACTGTTTTATTTACAGATGGCACATCTACTATAAATGCAACGAAAAATAAAGGGGAACATTACTGAAATACCTTCACATTTGCCTTCTCTGTTTATATCTTGACCATGACAGCTTTGAGGACATTGAGTCACTGTGGACACCAAATATGGAAGTCCCTTACCATAAGAAACTGTATTATCACACTTGTGAATAAGAAAACAGCTGTTAGATTGCAGTGTCTGTTGGGAAAAAACCGCTAGATGAGACTATAAGAAAAACCTCTTATTGTTTGATGCTTCCAATGCAAGCGAAGGTAGCTGATTTGAAAGCAAGAAATCATAAAAGGGGATGCTGAAAAAAACAACAGATTTCTGAAGTGTGAAAACATGCGCCTCCTGCTCATATCCAAGTGCTTCTCTCAGTTTGTGCACGTCCATTGATGTCCAATGACAGTAGGACTCTTTATTTGATGAGCTGCAGTTTAGTCCAGTGCAGTTTAATCATGTCCATACCCACTGCAGCAGGGTAAACCTCTTTATGTACAGCACTGGCTCAGTTTGTGACTCGATCAGATGCTCTTGATGTAGGAGATTTCTCAATAGGACGATCTTGAAGCAGAGATTAGTCTGTTTTGTTGGTGCGTCACAAATCAGGGCTGCTTGTGTCTTTGCTGCTTGAACCCATGGAGATGCTCTGTTTCTCACTTAGTGTCTTGACGACAGTTGCAGCGGGAGACTGAAGAACCTTCCGTGAAAGTCTCATCCTGCCGTCTGTTGGGTCCCGTCCAAAGTACTTGACCTGTTCGAACAAATCAGAGACGATGAGCCAAGAATGCCGACACAAGAAGCCACTTTTGACTATAAAGTCTGTGGTTATTGATACGTACCTGTATCTGCTGTCCCACCTCTAAACCCAAAGCAGTTGGATGTTTGATCTAAAAGAGGAAAATACAAGATATGTTGACTTTAAAAAGTGATTTAGTTCTTAAAGACTTGCAGAATGATGGACACACAGGCAAACAGCATGTAGAGATAGATTTTTCTGACCCGTTTGTGGTCCAGTTGTGAGTTGTGCAGCAGGACAGCGCTCATGTTAGGATAAAGTTTCACCATCACACCGATGTCCCTGAGGCAAAGCAGGAAAAAGCTCATAAGTTACTGGAATGCTAAAAGGTTTCCCAGTCTTGACCATGTAGAAGGTGAATAAGAGTCCACCAGACAGCATGTTGAAATTGCTAATGTGCTAATGCTAATGACTAAATCAGCTGGTGTCATTACTGATCACGGAGGAAAGGCATTGCTGCTGAACACAAACACTGTTTTGCAGTAAACATCTCAGTGTATCAGTTTACCTTATCTCAGTGATGGTGGCAGTGTAGATGGCACCAAACTCAAGCTGCTGTTCTTGCTGTCACACAAAACAAAAACACACGAGTCTGTTCAGGCACATTCTGTATATTTACAATTACACACAGCCTTTTGCTCAGATCAGTGTCAGGTTTTTTTCAGCACTGTGATATGGTGTGTTATGCACGATTAATGTTTTATTTATTTATATATAATTTTTTGTAGTTTTTCTAAAGCATGTAGTTTTAAAAATGCCTCTTTCACTGGTAGAGACTCACGTCATCTTTGCAGATTTCACTGATGAATTCCTGGGCTTCGTTCATGGCTCCTGGTGTTGGAGCGAACACAGAGAAAGTCTCCTCGTCCACCTGATTTATTGTTACACCTTAAGAGGAAACAAATCAAATCTTTTTTAAATTTAAACATTCTTTAAAAAGTCTGTATTTTTGAACAGACTGAAAAAGGGATAACAGTACTTCAGTTTACAAAGATGTGAAGTTTCTGACTGGTTTTCCAATTCAATTGAATCCAAAATCACTTGTTACCTGTTTGAGCTTGTAGCCTGCGAAGGTTATAACCTCCTGGACCAATGAATCGTGCTCGTTTGGAAACAGGAACATGCACATTTTCTGGAGACGGAATAAAACTCATTCACATCAGTTATCAAGACATAGATCTGTTTGATAGGCAGTTTATGAGCAGTTTCATCTTAATGCCATGATCTACTCAGTGGTCTATATGTCATCCCTATTTATCTAGCACCATCAGTCTTGCAGACAGTTTTTACACAATTCTCTGTCCTCCTGTACCTTTAAGTATCCATGAATCTCATCTTCACCCAAGCAAAGAGCAGGAAGTTGATGAAATGACCCACCTTTATGTCTACTGTAAATTGTATCTGCTCAGGTTAAACTTCATCTAATTGCCACTGCCTGCTCAGATGTCCAACCAACCTCACTGTTTCAATGGCAACTAATTGGCTACACCTCTGGTATGAGAGACCTTTCTTAAAATACTTCCTTTGAGCTGTTTTAGCAAGTAAACAAACATGATTTCACATAATCATCATCTTACCAACAACAGGTCCATTATCCTTCCTAGTTCCTCTGGGTTTTGCTATACATTTGTTCATGATGCCCAAGATTTCCCTCTTTGCCACTGGAACATAAGAATATTGGCAGAAACATCATGAAAACACCAAAAATATGCACAAATTTTATTTATGAGTGTAAAACCAGTTCAGCCTAACTGCCATTTAAACTAACCGGTGGCCTGTTGGATGGCCTCCATGACGACCTTCAGAGGCAAACCTGGGATCTTCACATCAGCCTGGAGGTTGAACAAAGGTGTATAAAGTACTGATCAAGGCAAAGCACAGTAGATTGGTGACGTGAAATATTTTTCCATTAAAATTAAGCAAACTTATGAGCAACAAAGTTGATTTTGGACACTTGCTATGAGCTCTCAGACACAGTACCTGTAAAGCAGTGATGCCCTTGTTTGTTCCTGCTAATTTGAAGTCCATGTCTCCAAGATAATCCTCTATTCCCTATTTAGAAAAAATAATTAGCTCATATTCAAAATCTCCTGTAAAAAAAGAGGACATTAGATATAGATTATATATATATATATATATATTATATAGATTATAGACTATAGCTAAAGCTGTACTGTATGTACCAGAATATCAGTGAGTAATCTGTAGTCTTGGATCTCTGCGTGTTTCTCTGGGTTTGCTCTGGAGATGAGGCCGACTGCTACACCTGCCACAGCAGAGGAGATGGGCACACCTGGGAGAAAAAAGTTTGGCCACGTTATCTACATTTTATCACACAAATACACTCCAATAAATGTGAGTAAAAAACACTGAGGCACATTTAGCTTTCCAGTCTCATCCAGTCATATTGAAAAAATAGTGCTTTTAATGCTTTTAAAAGCATAATAACATTTTCAGAAACATTTTCAAGAATATCACATAATCTTTGCATAGCTGAGTTTTACAATGTGTTGATTATTTGTAAAGTTGACAGTAGAATCTGTTTGTATTGTGGGTAATAAATGCACTAACTAATATTTTCAGAATTGCTTCTGCAGTATTTGAAATTTTATTTCATTTGATGCGATAAAATTTGATAAGTAATTTTTTTTTTAAAAATCCTATATATAATTGCCTTTTTTATTATGTTATCTTAAGCCAGTTTGTCACTGCTAAGCTGTCAAGTAAAATAACATTTTACCACAAGCATGATCTGTTAGAGAGCTAGTTTAATGCATTCCCACTCTGGTACCTGCATCCATTAGAGCAAGGCTGCCTCCACACGCTGAAGCCATTGAGGAGGATCCTGAGAGGAGACAAAGAGGTGGATCAGGAGAAAGAAATAGGGAAAAAAAGAGCCATAGGCTTTTAACACTGTAACCTCAAGTGCCTATACTGTCTGAATTGTTTTTCAATTTAAAAAAAAATGTCACTACACTCACCGTTTGACTCCAGCACCTCAGCAGTGACCCGGATAGTGAACGGGAAGTCTTTAGGGATGACTGGTCTCAGAGCTTTTTCAGCCAAGGCACCTTCAGATGTGCACAAACACACAGACTTCAGCAAAAACATCCACATACACAGAGTCAGTTAACGGTTAACAGACACCGAATATGAGAAAATAAGACCAACCATGTCCAAGCTCTCTCCTGTTGATGCCTCCCATCTTTCCAACCTCGTTGGTCGCATACGGAGGAAACTGAAAAGAAAGTTGAAGCTGATTTAGAGTTCACCTTAAAAAAATAAGATAAGGAAAGACACTAAATAAACGAAATGAATATTGATAATAATCAATGTGACTTAAAAAATGAACACAGGATTTTCACTCACTTCATAATGAAGCATAAAGTTTTTGTCTTTGATGCCACTGCAGAGGGAAAATAAATGAATGATTTGAGGTTAGTATCCTGACAAAGACAAAAATGTCGATTAATGTGTGATCACTTTACCTCAAAGCTGTAGTGATAATATCTGCTTTGACACTAGACTCCAGGGAATCGAAGGTGACACTGCTCAGCACCTACAGGAGAAAGAAAGAGGATGAGGAGTGAACTCTCTCTATTTGAAGACTAGAGCAGCTTTAAAAAACTAGAAACTTGTCTTTAAACTAAGGTGCCTACCTGTGTTTGTCCCCTCTGGAACAGAGCAGAGCCATGCAGCGGTTTAAACAGGTCGACTTCACAGGAAATGTTCCTTAAAGCAGTCAACTCTCTCCCATCACATCTGCAACAAAAACATGTTTTTTGCATCAATTACAAAAGCAAATCATGCGTAATGAGAGTAAAAACTTTTTTCACTGTGGACTTACCTCTTGTACTCATTAAGCACTAAGTTGCGGAAGATCTCTTTGCTTACGACATTGAAGGATTCAATGATTTCAAAGGGCTCAGCCTGAGGAAATTTCTCTACACATGGAAGACATCAAATGACACTGTTCAGCTGACAGACAGGAATAAATACAAATAAATGATTGTGTGCCAGAGTTTCAACAATGTTTATTAAAGCTAACTCAAAATTCTTTCCATGCAGCATTAAATGATTTACCTTTGAGATTCTCCTCGGTTTCCAGTCGGATTTTGTTGATGGCGTCATCTCTTGAAATCTAACACAAGGTTGTGATAAGCGGATGAGACAAAGATTCATTATTCTGGTTGATTTAAATGATTTAAATCCACAGAAAAAGAAGGCTGAATGCTCGCTAAGATGGGTTCAAAGTTTCAACAGGTGAACACACAGAGATAATTTTGACTGAACTCTACCTTGTCATGACTGTAATCAGTGAAAACAGCATAGATCCTCTCAGATGCAAACCTGCACGGAATAAAAGGAAAAACAATTCTGTCACTAACATTTAGAACAATATGAATCCTGTTTTGAGAAATTAAACTCAAATACTACTTCCTGGTCCTGCATATTGCATATAGTGTGTCATGAGTGATCTTACTGTCGAACATGTTCCACCATGTCAGTCGGGGCTGAGAAAACCCTGACCGGGGTTCGTTTGGTGACATTCTGTTCTCTCATCAGCTGCTGGATGGCGAATATGATCTGCTGGGTGTGTTTGACTCCCACCTTCACTGCATGGCAGAAATCCTGCTGCAGCACATTTTCAGCCGACGCCTCAATCATGACTGATAGACACAGAATCACATTAAAGAAGAGTCAAAGGACAGGGCTGACAGAAGAGAGCAACCTGTTGAACTGGACTGAAAATTGCAGATGTTTTACTTACTTTTACTTAAATAAACCATAATTACGAAAAATAGAGTTACATTTAGAGATTTTTAACATGATGCTATACTGTCAATCTTATTAATTACTCTCTTATAAACAAAATATTTAGGCTGCTTGACTTGAAACCTTTAGCCTAAATGATATTATGATATGTTTAAGTATTATTACTGAATGAATATTTGTGTTATTGCTGCTCTTTTAAAGGTTTTTTCAGTAAATAAACTCCAAAGCTTCTACTGGGAATTTTATACTGTCTACCAACTTACCCACTTGACTGCTGGGGGCTCCGGCCACAATCAAGTTAAGACTGCTGGAGGACATCTCTGCCCTCGTGGGGTTGATCACCAGCTCTCCTTCTATCAAGCCCACACGCACAGCACCTGGGAAAACACACACACACAAACAAGCAGCTTTAAGTTACATTTACAAAAGCAGGCATTTATGATAATATCCAAGGCATTAAAATGAAAAGACGAGCGAAAACCAGAATTAATGGTCAGTAAATATAATGTGAACTGGCTTAAATCTCATGTGTTCCTCACCTATGGGTCCATTCCAGGGGATGTCCGACAGAGCCAGAGCAGCGGACGCTTTAATAAAAGAGAAAAACCTTTTAGCTAAGGATATAAAAAAAATTAAAGTCAGTGGAAAACATGGTTGTCTCATATTTAACTCACCAGCATTAATAGCCAGCACATCTGGATCATTGACACCATCAACTGCCAGCAGGTTGCAAAGGACCTTCAGGAGACGAGAACAATGCAAGCAGACACACATATACAAGAAATTTTAAAAAACCAATACATTTATATCATCTTTATTGAAAAATATTACACATAATGAGAGAGCAACTGAACTGACCTGAGTATCATAGAAGTAACCAGGAGGAAACAGTGGTCTGATTGACCTATCTGAGCAACAGAAACATGAGGAAATGTCACTCAAAGCACTCAAGTTAACATCTTTCACAGCATCAATGCACAGATCTGCTGTATCAAATTTCATCAGCTCACCTATCAGTCTGCTGGTGAGGATCTCGTTGTCGGTGGTGCCCAGCTCTCGTCTCAGATAGTTAGTGGGGATTCGACCTGCAGCAGCTGCTTTCTGTCTGTAGTCCACCTGTCAATCAATGAGGACATTCATTAACTAATCAAAAACCTCCTGAATGAGAATTAAAAACAACCGTAGTCCAAAAACAAAGGGAGGATGGGAACTGTAATATTATATTAGAGAGCATACCACAAGAGGCATGAACTGAGACGGAGAAGGTTTGATTTTGCTCACAGCAGTCACCATCACAGAGGTCTCTCCCAGCTGGAAAAAGAGAACAGAACGAAAAAATATTTTAACATTTTATTAAAAATAACATCAAACATCTCAGACAAAGTAGGATTTAGTTAGCTACATTTTAAGCAGGCAAGAGTCACACCTTTTTGATTAAAAGAAAATGTCAACAAGCTTTATTACACTGACATACAGCAGATGGTATGTATATCATCTATGTACATTGTAGATAGTTGTAATAACAGTGAAACTACGACATGGAGGTGTTTGAGGACACAAAGTGCAAACATGTAAGAAGAAGATGGATGAGAAATACCTGTTGACATTTTGTCTCACCTGTACTACAGCAGATCCATCGGCAAATCTAGCAAATTTCCCTGAAGAGATCTCAAGTTTTCTAAGAAAACAATAAGACAACAACACATCAGTATATCTCAGGTACTGAACTTCTTTTATATTTCGGTGCCTTTGTGATCCTTTGCACTGCAAAACGTTGCAGTTGTCTGTTCTGGGTTTAATTAAAAGCTACATGAATGCAACGAGGATGACAAAGCGACAAAAACACTCAGAAAGCAGCTGCAGAAACAACTTTGAGTAAAAAAACGTGCACAGTTACTTGGAAAGTCAATGAAAGCTGATTAATTCCACTCACTTCTCCCCCAGGTCCACCCCCAGTCTCCGTAAACTGTCATGTTTGCTGTAAACACTTTGGTGACACAAACGGGCATGAAGGCGGGCAAACGAGCGCCCGAGCCGGAGCAGGTACCTCATAGCTGACGACCCCGAAAACAAAGCAAAAACTATCTGTGTGTGTTCAGTGTCTTTACAGTACAGATACACGCATGGGGGCTTCCATGTCAGTTCGTCACATGTACGGAATTACGTCGTCAAGGCCGCGCGTTCTGATTGGACAGACTGGAGCGAGTGTGTCACATCATAACTGGTCGTACCACCCAAAAAAAAACGATTCCCCCTTAAGTTATCCTTAAAATATTAATACATTTTTCGACGTAAATTTCACCTCAAAATAACAGCGTTGAATTATTAAAAATATGGAACAGGTACAGGTATTTGATATTGTTGTCCAATCAGGAAGACGGATTTAGAAAAGCTGCAAGCAGCCAGCAAGCGTTACATTAGTAAAATTTTGAAAACTTAACAGAAGTAGCCAGAAATGTAAGTATACCTACATATAACATTCACGTTGTCTTACCTCTTTAAGTTACTTTGCCCTCTTTAACAACAAAAGAAGTTAAAGAAGTTGTCACATTCAATGTCACATTTTGCGTTGTTCACCTTCAATTGATGCAGTCTTTAGGATCAGAAACATTTATAAAGGCTTGTTTTAACCATAAACATGATATATGCGTCATCTCCTAAACATTTTTTTTAGATAAATAAAAAATGATTTGAAATCATATTCTTTTATATATATATTTACTATTTCACTTACACATTATCACCTATAGGCTACCCACCACGCTCCATACAAGTATTTAATAAAAGATTAATTGTCTTTGGATCATACCGTAAAATGTAGAAAATTTTCAGGTCTCTTTATTAGTACGTTTAAATAAATGTAAATTTCTCTGAAAGTAGACTGCTTTAAGAGGGATGGTAAAGAGCCTCAAATATGCAATTTGAAATGCTTGCCACTAGGTGTCGGGGTTGCTTCACAAAGGTCATACATCAGCCTTTGAGAACATAAATAGATTGATCAGCCACCTCCTTTTTATACATACATCACTGCACTGTATATTTCAGCAATTAAGTTATTTTTTTAATCATTTTTTCATCTACTTTGATTGTGCGATCAACCAGTGGCTTAATGATTATAGTTTATAGTAATCCAGAATTGCTAAGTGTCTGCATAATCTTCAAATTGTCAAAAAAAGACTCCTCTCGCTAGCAAGCTGCTGCAACTATTTAGCTGTTGTCTGAAATGTTTCTCCACAAAACATGTCTGTGCTTCAACCAGCCAGTTTATTAATCTATCAGTACATTACACAGTTGATAAATTGGTGACCTTGCTTGCTGATCAGACAGTCGGTCCAGAAGGAAGCTTCCCAGTCAGACAGCCCCGCAGTTCGCCAGAGAGCCAACTCTCTAACAGTGGGGCGGCTGCAGTTGTTATGGCAACAGATGAGTGTTAACAGCATCTCTTTCACTCTCCGCAGTTCTTCCACGCAGGCATACATTGCACACGCACAAACACATGCACACACTCCAGTTAATTGCAGGGAGGAAACAGCAGGATTTCACACAAGCTCACATACAATGAAAAACACACAAGCACACATTTCAATTATCACCAGGGTTTGTAATGGTAGTATCCTGTTTCCATGGCTCTGTGACACATTGAGATCTCATTATTACCAAGCAGAGCCATGGACTATTAGTGCGTAATGGACCAGTCAGTGTTTTGTGGCAGAGTACAAGGATCATATACAGCTCAGTGAAGGATTCTTTGCTGCTTTTCTTGAAAAAAGATCAACTTTTCAGAGAATCTTCTAGTGTAAATTTTCATAAACTAGTTCAGAAATCAACTATTTATCTGTCTGCTGACTTTCACTTACAAACCCTTATTACTATTCATTATGTAACCATCATCTTTTCCTGTTTTTTTGTGATCTTTGAAATTATGTTCACTGCGCTGCGTAAAGAGACAAGGCATCAATGTGATTCATATGATCGGTGTTGGTTGTTGATGAAAAGTGATATTCAAACAATTTTGCAGTTTCAGTAACCACAACAAACTATAGAGCACTAAATGAAACAAAACAAGTCCACCTTAATCTGTGTCTTCAAAGTGATGAATTATCTATAAAGTGATTCAAAAAACAAACAGATTTTTCATTCCTTGGTTTCATTTCCCAGGTTTAGAAATGATGTCAATGAGAAAATTAGCTTTGTTCTCCTCCTGTTTAGGTGTGTGTGTGTGTGTGTGTCTGTCAGTGTGTGCCTCCCTCACATCAGAACTCGAGAGGTTTAAGTGCTTTTCCGATTTTCACGCTGCAGTGTTTCAGGAGGTGACAACACGACAGCCTGCATGAGTGCTGCTCTCATCTCTGCTGCACACACACATGAACACACACACAGGCACACACATGAACACACACACACACAGACACATACATGAACACATGCGCAGATTTCACAGAATTTTCCACAGGGGTGCTAACTGAGGTTTTTCTGGGTCTCTAGCTGTGTCTTTGAAAGGAGATTATCCATCATCCTAAACATCAAGTGACAGCGTCACTGAACAGGCTTTTATATGTAGAAACCTGTGACATTTTCTTTTTGTTTTACTGCTTTTCTTACAAAACGATGTGTGTGATTCTGCTTTTTTCATCATCAGGGACATTGAAATTACCTGGTTTTATCCTTTTTTTCCAGTCTAAGACATTTCCTGTCTGTCACTCACACTGTTATGGACATGCATGAGCTTGATGGCAGCGCAGTGTAGACAGCTCATAGTGACTCGGATTGGCAAGCATGATTTCCTTTGTTACAAGCGTGATAATTACATTATAGCACATGGAAAGGGCCCAAGTAATAAGGTTGGCACTGTCACAGAACAGAAGTAGCTCACTGCACAGTTTGCTGCTTGGGAAGGGCCACAAATACATGTACCGTATTTTCCGCACTATAAGGCGCATCGGATTATAAGGCGCACCTTCAATGAATGGCCTATTTTAAA
>JAQMCX010000003.1:19502652-19534072 GCA_029814765.1 Acanthurus leucopareius
TGTGTGTGTGTGTGTGTGTGTGTGTGTGTGTGTGTGTGTGAGAGAGAGAGAGAGAGAGAGAGAGAGAGAGAAAGAGAGTATGAGTATACTGTCTGGATACGAATGATGATTTATAGATGAGTAAACAAGTCTTTAAGCCTCGTGATACCATACAGAATTAATATGCTGGTGCTGCCTTATCAATTAAATCAGAGTAAGATTTAATGATTAATGATTAATGAAGAACATGGAGAAAACATGACAGAAAGACACAGTTGAGCAGCGACAGTGTGCAGACAGCAGATAGCAAAGTGCATCAGGCAGGATACAACTCCTGTGTTTAAGACAATAACATTTCAGCAGGAAGGAAAAATCCACACAGCATCAACAAAACAACCTTTGTCTCAAACAAAATCAATGTTTATTTGATTTTTGCTTTCAAATAAAAACTTACATGAAGCAAACAGATTAAATAACGTGTTTCATTACGGCTCCAACCCCTGCATTCCTAAATATTGGCTCCCTGCAGTGTTTTTGATCTAAAAAGCCTCTCAGACAGAGGGCAGATAGAGAGGTCTAAAGCCTCGAGGCCTGGAGTGCAAAGAGCTGATTGCTTTTTGGTCTCAAGCCTTGAATTCAGAGCAGTCATTAAGACTCATCTCGAGAACCTCCGAGTCTGCTGAGACCAAAAACCAAAAATATGATGTGCAAAATAGAAAAATCCTTAAGTAAAAAAAAAAAACTAAGAGCAGGCAGAGTGTGATTTACAATCAGTGTGCTGCAGTTAAAGTCTTCACACTTGTAAACTGGACCACAGCTTGGTGTTAGAAGTTGGAGAAAAGGAAATGAAAACGCAATGGTCTCTAAAAAGAGAAACATTTTAATGATATGCATCATAATTTTACCACAGATCTGTGGGACGCAAACGATTGTGACACACACAAACATCTTTATTGGTCTGTAATGTCATGCAGTTGGGATTTGGACTATGCCACAGGGGTCTCAACCATTTAAATTGAAGATTTGAATGTTAGACATTGATTTCCTTTAGCAGATTGACAGGATGCAGACAAACAGAGACGGAGAGGATGGTCACAGTGACCTCCACTGCAGGGGCAGAGGTCAACCCTTAATACTATTTTGTCAGTTTAGGAAGGAAGAATAAAGATCTCTGTATATGGTGTGATTTGTGTTATGATGTGTTCATTAGTTTATGTTATTACAGTCACATTTATGAAAATGTATTTATATGTTTGTGTACACAGAGATTATTACAACAGTGTGAGTATTAAATCAATTTAAAACTGGAACAGTATCACTAGAATAGTAATGTTTGGTCCAGAGAATGAAGCCTTTACAATGACTGATCAGTACACTGTTACATCTATTATGATATCAATACCCAAAGTATGAATTTCATTGATTTTGATCAATTGTGGACATTTGTCAATCATCAAGCCAATGTGAAAGAGAATCTCAGAAAATACAAGAAAAATGCCACAAATTTTTAATTAATATTCATTTTTCCCAAAGGATGAATGCTAATGTTGTTGGACCTTGTTTTTCTATACAAAAATTAATTAAATGTGTTGAATAGGCGCTTTTATTCAGAATATGCTGTTTGTTCTTGACTTGTGCATGTCATCTTTTGCATGAGGAGGATCTGTTACTCAAGAAGATGAGTGATTTTGGATTTCTTAATCACAAAAACCGCTCAAAAATGTCTATTAACTTTAAGTATTAGTCATATGACTTTATTAGGAACAGTCAGTACTGGTTGTGTGGCACTTGAAGAGGCAGGAAATGGTAAATACTCAAACAATTTTGTCCAGTAATATAAGTAGTCAGTCCATCGTGCATTCAGGCCCACATGAGAACAGTACAGCTTCAAATTAAAATGTTTGTGGTTGCTTGTAAATTCCTCTGAAATAACTAACAGGAAACTGCAGTTATCTTTAAAAAAAAAAAAAAAGGACAGAAAGGGTAGTTCATCCAAGAGAGGCGTTTCAAGGTCATGCGGTTCTTCAGGAGGAAAATGTATTTTTCCTGTTGTGGATTCGGGAGCTGCGCTGGTTCGTGGTCAGTGGATTTCTTCACCCTGTGCCTGATTCATACCAATGAGAGGAAACATTTCCATGTGTAAAGTTACACTGGCTCTGTAGAGTTTGAGCCAAGAGAGGCAGCCGACAGGGTTTCCACTGGGCAGCTTTCTGAGCGTGTGTGTGTGTGTGTGTGTGTGTGTGTGTGTGTGAGTGTGTGTGAGTGTGTGTGTAAGGAATGCTGCTGTGGTCTGCACAGTCACTGAGTCATTCAGTGGACTTGGAAGCAGCTTAGTGAGAAAACTTGTTAAAAGCATCATGAATAATAGATGCTGATGAAACAGGCGGGTGCTCCGTGCTCAGTCCAAGGTTAATGAATCCCCCCCCCCAACTAACACAAATAAATGCTAACAGACACACACAATCACCAACACACCGAGCTTGTGCAAAATATCCATCTAATCCTCCACAGTAATTGAGCAGAACATAATTGTGCTCAGGCTTCTGTGTGGGTAAGCAGGCGCTACACGAGCCATGAAAGGTTTTCATTATCTGCGTCAGGGTTTAATCGTCTGCCGGGGTGACAGGGTTAGGGGAGATGTGTGTGTGGGTTGCATCAAAAAACTGGGTGAATTGATTCGAGGAGATTTTGATGCAAATTTACATCATTGAACTCTGATTGACATCATAGATTCCCAGGGAGAAAATTGAATCATTGTGGGGAGAAATGAACAGCGGTTTGATTTGAGAACAAAGTGTAAAAAAGTATTAAAAGCCCTGAAAACCTTTTTTTTTTCTCAATCAGATTCTTACTTTGAGCTGCAGGGTCTCACATGAAACCAACATTTTCTGTTAAATTCTGTCAATTTTGGTGATTTCACTTGTGAGATTTTCTTATTTCTCTTTCATAGTTTTGTCTGTACTTTTCCAGATGGTATACAGTGGGCGGGACTCAGCTGGAAAAAAGAGGTAATGTCATGTTTATGTTCTACCAACCCATAGTTAGCCACATTTGCCACCCAGATTTTGTACATTCAGAAATGAAGCCTACATGATGTTGTATAGGAACATGTTCAGAGTAACTTTGAGCAAAGTAATAACAAGTTAAAGTTTAATTTGTGAGCAATAAAACAGGTAAAACTCGTAAAGTACAGTTGCTAATGGTTTTTAATGCTAGCAAACTTTAGAGAGATTACACTGTATAAAGTATGTCAGAGAGTCAGATACTGTTATCCTGAAATTTTCACTCATGGTAGCAATTGCAAAAGCCTTTAGTTCAGCAGTTTACTAGACTCATTTATGATTTAAACTATGTATTTTCAGGGGGTTTAAATTAGCTTAATTTAAAAACAAAACAGATAAATTGATGCATTAGCTCTAATATGCAGCACGGTAACTCAAATATAGTTACTTTTCTGTTAAAAAACAGCTTTCTTTGAAGACTAGTTGCACATTTGTTTTGGAGGAAAGTCTGTGAATTACACTTTTTGCAGCACAAACATGTCAGATAATATCAAAAGCCATTTTTCTGCCTTTAATGTTGGGCAGCCAACGATACAGTCAGATATCATCTGCTGAAGGCAAAGCCTGGTATTTCATGTCTAGATGAAAGTGTAGACTTCAATGTAACTGACAAATAGAGGAAAAAAAAACTATTTCGATAGTTTGATCATTTTTTTGTAAGTTATTTTAGAACAAACTGGATTTTCAGAAAGCTACACTTCATGCTGTAACCACCTGAAGTGCACCCACTGAGCTCACATCCCTCCAGTCAAACATGTTTTGCAGAAAACAAGACACAACAGGCCTATTCAGGATCTCACACTGTATACCCTCAGGCTGAAGCACCAACCAGAGCGACCGTTACCCAGAATGCAAATGAGAACCTCTGCTTGTCCAACAGAGCTGCTGCTGCTGCTGCTGAAATGTGCTTATTAAAAGTTTAAGAGAGACATACAATAATTCATTCATTCAGGGCTCCTGAGAGGTGACCCTGGTCTCCACTTCCCAAACCAGTGATTGTGTTTTAATTGGCTATTTGGCCACACGGCCTCTGTTGCCTATTCACACCCACAGAGCCATTCATCAGCTGTTGATAAGGTGTCTCCTGCCTTTAAAGTGAGCGACTGGGTCTGGATGTGTTATTTGTTCATTACCTTGCTGCTGATGCAACTTAAAGAAATACTGGTTGCTGGTATAAACTGAAGTTTACGGGGCATTTCTGTTTTGAAGGTTTAATTTTACACATTTATTTCAAATGTTTTTACTTGGCTTTTATT
This sequence comes from Acanthurus leucopareius, assembly GCA_029814765.1. NCBI lineage: Eukaryota > Metazoa > Chordata > Actinopteri > Acanthuriformes > Acanthuridae > Acanthurus > Acanthurus leucopareius. The sequence continues at coordinate 19,506,950 of JAQMCX010000003.1, forward strand.
CAGATGGTCTGCCTTTAGTACTTTGACAGAGTTACAAAACATTCACTTGCAACTGGGGCTGATGCAACTTTCATACAAACCATTTACTGCTAATTTTCATGATAAAATGTCATAAATAAGTGAAAAATGACAACCACAGTTTCTTACAATCCAGTGCAATACCTGTGTGTATGTCTTTTATTGTCCAAGATACACCTAAAAGTTAAGTTTACAATGATATACAATAAAAAACAGGAAATATTAATATTGGAGAAGCTAGAACTAAGTAACATTTGGCATTTTTAACAAACAAATCACTTTAATGAATAATCAATTATCAAAATAATTGCCTACATTTGCTTTTAAATGATCAGATATTGTTGCATTTCATATCTCTCTTTATTTACTGTGTGATTCACTGTTAAAACTGACCTATTTTGTCAAACAGGATGTGACATAATACATTTCCCATAAAATGGAGGTGAATCATGTCAGTTTTGATGAGTAATTTAATTAACTGGATAATGTTTTTTTTATCTCTTTGAATCCCCACTGTAAACTTAAATAAGATCACAGACTAATCATTTACAGTTAGTCTCTTTGTACATCACCCACCAGGTGTCAGTAGCTTACTTCCCTTACTGCTGTGATGTGTTTTATGCTGTAAATGCAGACAAAAGGTTTATGCATTAATCCCAAGTATCTCAATTTGAAAAGGAATAAATATGATAACATTTTGCTACTGGCGTAGAATAAAAATGGGAGAATTTCAACCAAACTTATGCCTGCCATATTAATCTCCCCCACACCTCCTTTTAGATTTTTTGTTTCCTTCCGAGATATTACTACATAATTTGAATTGCACTACGTAACTAGATGTTTCCCAGGATCCATTTAAAGATGCTGAGACTTTGGGGAAAAGAAATTCAAATAGAAAAAAGGATGCTGCGATCAATGCCCTATTTTTCTTTTAGAGCACAGGAGGCGGAGGGAGATGCACAGGAGAGACAGAGAGGGAGGCGGTCCTAAGTGTCCTCCAGTCATCCTCTCAGCTCCCTCTCTTCATTAGTATGCTGCATTTGAACGGAGGCAGACGGGGCCGCAAGACGAGAGAGAGAGACCGGCAAGAAATGACTTTACATTAAATACCAGAAGAAAAGCTGCAATTTTAAACAAACCAGGACCTTAAACCTCTGGATTCTCCCGCATTGGATATTTTTCTTCTATTATCTCGAAGGAATATTAATGTTAGATTATCATCTGTGATCTTTTTGCCAGTAACAGTCCTTTATTTTCAGAGTAAGCTGCAAGTATAAAACCTCACCTGGCGCAGGTTTGATGTAGTTTTGCTTCTGTGAACCAGCGGACGCTAAAGATAGAGAAAACACTAAGCCAAGGTTTTTGATTTCTGAAACAAAAATGTGATTCTTTCTCCTTCCCATGAGGCAGCCAAGCCCAGTCGTTGGCATCTGAAACAGCTGGATCGTGTCGAGAAGATTGTGGATTTACGCTTTTTCCCCCTCTTCCCCCCTTTTTCACCCGAATATCAAGCAAGAAAAAAAAAAAACAGCCGTCAGCCAAAATGAGCGTCGGTTTAATTGAATTAACCACATGAGCGGAGCCTAAACAAACACATCTTTCTCCCAAGGAGTGCACAGTAATTTTTTTTCCCCATATCTGCTGAAATAAACGGCGCCAGTTGTCTTGGAAAATATGGAAAACGAGGTTTTCAGCCCTTTGCTGGAGCAGTTCATGCTCACGCCTCTGGTCTGCTGGGTGAGCCCCCCCTCCCTGTTTAACTATTCAAATGTGGATTATTCTCACTAATTAAACACCTCTGGCCTTGTTTCTTTTACGTGTTTATTGATTAGCCCAACACTTATTTGCATTGTCTCATTTATTTTCCAGGTGAAGTCGGTCGGCCAGCTGACAGTGACCGATGGCACCAAATTATCGGAATATATTGAATTAGTGGATGGGATTTACCTGAACGAGATAATGCTTGAAATGTAAGTAACTGGACACAGAATTTTGAAATGTTTTATGAGTCTACCTTTATTCTGCACCACCTCAGGGTAACAGGATTTACAAAATAACGTTTCAACGTGATAATTTGCGTGTGCACGCCCCCCAAAAATGTGGCTAATATATTAGTAAAGGCTTCCAGTGTTCAAGTTAATAGACTGCAGTTTGTTCTCCAGCCTCTGTCCAGCACTTGAAGCTGTCTGCTGGAGTGAATGTAGGCTAAGCACAAAGGGACCATGTATTGAGGGCAATGGTGGGTCACACTGTCAGAAATCTTTGCAGACAGTTATTGTGAGGATCCCTTGGAGCAAAGAGGGCAGCAAGCAGCTCCTCAACTTCCAGTTGCTCTGTTTTTTTTTTGTTTTGTTTTTTTTTTTAGTCACCCTACACTGTCATCTGCAGCAGACTGGAAGACACCCCGCCCCTGGAAGCTGCTGCGCTCACGTTTCCTGCTGTGTTGTAGATTAAACTAGAAATAGTAGCCTTAAGCTGAGTTACACTGGTAGCTGCACAGAATCTGCATGCAGATTACACAGCAATGCAGATCCCTAATGCAGCAGAAAGAACACCGGCATATATGTTTGTTTTTTTATTCTATTAAAAGCAAAATCGATACTTGACAGATCTGTTTATGGTGAGAAATGGTGGACTCCAGAGTAGATGAGGTATTAGTAGACAAATCTGTACATCTTTCCAGTCGCCTCCCAGCTAATAACGTGACAGAAGACAGCTTCCCATTCCTTTGTCTGGATTAAGGCTGCTACTTCCCACTAGCAGTGCAATTTTTCACGTTTTCCACTAATGCCACACTCCACACTGTCAGCATTTACTCCTGTCAGGAGTGTTAAACGAAGACAGCTCCCGGTGGAATTGATTTTCACTTCTCGAGGGGATTATCTGTGTTGCAGTTTCGTAGTGCGGCTTCTCGTGCCACCTCACTTAGATTTGCAGAGGAGTCCAGGTAAGGGAGGGCTTATCTTCTGCACCAGTCTGTATTTCTATAAGTGCAGTCTATACCTCAGTGCTTCATGGGAATTGTTTTTAGAAAGGTTAAGCTGTAGCTGTGTTGCATGAGGAGCTGATTAACTCTGAGTGGCCATTTCCAGTCCGTGGTTGGCGTCCTCTTCCTTCTGCAGTGTCCTCGACCTCGTGTTACACGGCTGCATCCCTCCACTCAGGCTTCATTCAGGCCAAATGAGATGTAGCGGCGAAATCGCAAGTTCTCCTGTTCATTTTCAAGTGGTCTGTCCAGGCTGCAGCAGCGGCCCTGTGGCGGAAAGTTGAAGCCAAATCAACTTTTGGGAAAAAGCAACCCAAAGTAGGCTGTAGGGGCCAATTAGCTAAACGGCCAATCAGGCTGAGAAAAGCTGAACAAGCCCATCATGAGGGAGCACAAAGATGTTAATTTACACTTGCAAATGCCTCTGCACAAATCAGCGGTTAACTCCACTCTCTTGATATGGTCTAAGAAAGACTTGAAGCGGCCTACCAACAGGTTTCAACCCCCTCTCTCTTTCCCATCATGCTTGTTTTTCCTCCTCGGGTTCCTTCAGGCTGCTTCTTCACTCTCAGAGGAATCCTGCAGTACAGAAAGGTGTTTTGGGAGGCCATTGCAAGTTCAGTTATACAAGGGCGTTTTTCCTCTTGCACAAAAAACACTAACAAGTCAGCAATATTTTTAGACCATTTTTTTTCCCTTCTGGGACTTTTGTATGGTGGAAAGCAACCGGAAAGGATGTGAGGGGGGAGGGTTAGATCACTGAGCAAGTCAGAAAATAGTTAAAAACCGCTGAACATAAGGGAAGATGAGCAGAGTGAGGTTGACGTTCTGAAGGCAAACTCAAACCATAGTATGTGGAGCTGCATTAAAAGTCCTCAGATCTACATATTAAAACAGATGTTGGATCAGGTACTCAGCAGGATTTCTGTCTACAAATAAAGGGAACGAGCCGGGTGGAATTTCTCTGCGGTGGGATGAGTGCTCCTGCAGAGAGCAGCCAGTCTCGAGCTGAAATGAAATGAACTGTGACTGGCTTAGCGATCGCCTGACAGGATGTCAGGATTGCCAGTCACGGTCAGCTCTGTCTGTTTATATGTTTGTCTGTGTGCATGTGTATGTGTGTGTGCACACTCTTCTGCAGGGCGTCTGTGTCTGTGTGGGAGTATGTGTTACTGTGTTTTTCTTTCTTTCTTTTTTTTTCTGTGCATTTTGTTTTGTACGGGGGCAGCTGTTGCTAGCCGTCTTGCCCAGCCGCCCTCCCTCACAGAAGGCCTACAGTACTGGTCAGATGTTATGTTGGTGAGACTGCTCTTTGTCTGCCTCTTACCAGCACAATGTGGTCACCTCCAGCAGACTCAGCAGACTGAAATAGACTGCATCATGAGCTAAGACATGCTACATCTGATGCATCTAACTTTGGAGAGAATGCATGTAGTTTTGGATAACATTAACATTAATAGACACATTTGAAGCTTTACGTTGTCTGGAAGGTGTTTAGTAACGCCCCTTTCTGTCTCCTCATCTTTTCCTACACTGTTACTCTCATTAACAATAGCTTAGAAACCACTGCTGAGTTTTCTTATGCCTTTGAAGAACTGTAGGCAATAATCATCAAGGATTGCATTACCAGTTCTTCAGCTGCCACAAACACACTCTCACACACACATTGTGTTTTTTCTTCTCATCCCTTCTGTTCTTGACAGCTCGAAATATACTGTAGTAAGTGTAAGTTGGCGTTTTGCTGCCTGTGATTGATCCATTCATGCTATAAAGGCTCTGCTGGTGTTAGCCTCCAGCCAGCAGCTGCTGTTTACACTGAGAGGGAAAAAAAAAAAAACGAAGATTCTCTGAAGCTGAGAAACAAACTTGTCTCCTTCAGTGAATAATAAAACTCCTAAGATATACACGTAGTAGTAGATGAAAGCCAGCAGAGACGGATGTGTGCACTGAACATTAAACATGGTTGAACTTTTTTCCTGCTTCTCCCTCATTAAGTGACAGTAACGCTCCTCTGGCTGAAGAAACTTGAGCTTTTAACATTTTTACTGGTGATGTCAGCTGTTGTAGTCTAAGCTGTGGCCTTGCTGTGTGTGTGTGTGTGTGTGCCTCTGCACTGCCTTTGTGCAGACATGGCAGACAGGCTGGCAGCAGTTGTCATCGAGACAGCATGGGATAGCGCAGAGAGACCCCGGGATTATCTTAACGGTTTGCTGACACCCAGATGGCACCGTGTCCCCCCCTCCCCCCTGCCCTCTTGTGACTGACATTACCTAGCCAATTAGATTGCCTTCTCAGGGCTGTCAGACCAATTAGTTTTCCCTCTCAGCGAGTGGGGCCCAAATACATTTTTTTTGTCAGATTGACAATATCCACTTGAATTCTCTGTTTTCCTGCCAATCCTGTAGACCTGACCAGGCTCATTGGCCTGCTCGGTGAACCGGTCAGTCTGTCCTCTACGGTCCGCTGGGACACAGCTATGTGAGTGAGATGGATGCTAACAGGAATAAAAAAAGTATATTTCTTACTTGATTATGTAAAATTTTCATGTTGACTGGCGCTATGGAGTTATGTTTTCTATTTTACACAGTTTCCTTGAAGTTTCTTGCACTGCATGGTTACGTGACCAAGATTCAACCATGAAAATGTATTAAAAAACTGTTAGTTTGCTAGTTTGGGTGAAAGTGCATGTTTAGAGATGTGCACATTTGATTATGAAAAGAATCCTGTTAAGCAGGTTAATGTTTCTGTTGGCTTCAGTATTCAAACAGAGATGTCAAGGGCTGTAAATCTGCCTGAATGGATGCACACATGGAGGATGACAGTAAACATGATGTGGAGGTCACAGTCAGCCTGCGTAGTTCCATGCTGATGAGAGGGCTTGACTTGAAGTGGTTGTCTTTTATAAACCTATGAGTCAGTGAATATGGATCGAATAATATTGAATGCATATTTTAAAAGCCCATCTTTCTATCAAGGCCACATTACAGTAAATCCTCTGTGTGGGCTCATCGCAGGATGCAGTCCTCACTGTGCCTGTCATCACTTCCTTTCATGGCAGACCTGGTTTTTTATGACACATCACGCAAGCACAAACACAGTCAGAAGTCGTCCAATGAGCTTTGTGGAGGAGTCGTGCTTTGGAAGGGCAACACTGAGTGACGAATGTTTGTTCAAGGCCTGAATCTACCTGGTCTTTTGTTAAAAAAATGACTTTCCTTTGTTGTCGTCTATCAGGTGCTTCATTTAGTTCTCCCATATATAAGTGTTGTGCTTATATATGGAGGCTACATTATGCTCACGCTAAGCGTTTTAGCTTTGTTGCTCTAGAACAACATTTTGAGGTCGGAAAACCATCTGGCTATGTTTTATTATTACAGACTGAATCTAGAAAACGCCACATACAGAGAAACATATGAGTCAGCACTTCCTCTGCTTTTTGTTTCAATCATACATTCGTCTTTTTCTACTGTTTCTGAACCAAACAGAGGCTGAGTTTAAGGTCATGCCGCATAAGTATTAAAGAGGATAGTATCCTGGAAAGAAAAGCAGTTTAAGCTGTTTTTTAAGAATTTGTTAAGCATCAGACATGATTAATGCAATATCATTTTTAAAAGATCTTTAATATGCCCCACTGAGTTCACTGTTGGAAAGATTTCTACATTTTAGTGACTAAAATGCTTTGCAAATCTTCGACACTGTGCACAGATAGTATCTGTAAAAATATATCTACTGCTGCTGGTTTCCTGCTGCTTGTTTATCTGATTGGACTTGATTTGCAGCAGTTAATCCGTTTGGCTTATTTAATCATTTCAGTTATTTTTCAAACAACAATGTGATTTGCCGGTCCAGCTTCTAAAATACAAAAATGTCATGTAAATAAAATGTAATTGTTTTTCTATTGTTGTTCAGAAAACACAAGACAGTTGGAGACATTTTCTCAGATTCTAGAAAACTTGCATTTTCTTTTACTATTTTCTAATTTTGCATATGTTGAAATAATGAATCGGCCAAGCTATAAGCTGATTAGCAGATTCAACGGTAAAGAAAACAATTTTTAGTTGCATTACCAGATTGAACTCCACCTCTCCATCAGCTCATTTGTCTCCCTCTTTTTTTAGCACCTACTGTGACTGCACCTCTTGCTCTTTCCCTCTTTTTCTCATCTCTCCTCCTGCTGGATTGTTTTTCTCCATCTCATCATCTTTCTGTCTTCTTTTCTGTCAGTGCCACACCTCTCCTGCTCTCCTGCTCTCTCTCCTGCTCTCTCTCCTCCCCCTCACTCCCCTCTGTTTTCTTTGAACAGCATGTCGGAGTCTTTGTTGGCTTACTCTAAGTCTAGTTATAGCAGGCATAGTTTGGATTCCAGCTGGAGTAGAGGAAGATGGCAGGCAGAGCTGCTGCTGGGCTGTCAGTCTGTTCAGTCCTCCCACTGAGGCTGCCGCCTGAGCTGCGGGCTCCATACGCTTCCACATCATATGTGTAGAACCGGACATTAATCTTCACATTTTTCACAATCATCTTTGAGTCATGTCATGCTCTCTTTGCCTGTCTGGCAGGAGGATGTGTATCCAGTCAGACAGGAAACTGCAGCTGTGACCTTGAGAGGACAAAACTTTTAACAAGGCTCCGTTAATGTGAGGCGTTCAAAATCCCACAACCGAGGACATGTTGAACCCCACAGGGACCATCTTAGGATTCTCTGCCTTTCAGAGTCAGTCTGAAATACAGTGGTCAGCGTTTAAAGCTATGTATTTCCAGGATTCATTGGAATTTTTTGGATGCACCATTTTCAGCATGTGTCAGAAAATGGGATGTTGAATTTCATTTTACTATAAATGTATCACAGCCTGCAACAATTTGACACGGTGTTTTTGTTGTATTTACCCAAGAAAAGAAACTTTTTATTTGAGAATGAGGTTTAATTAGAGACTGGTATTTGTTTTTTTCCCCATTTCTCAGTTTATATCTGTTTAAATTTGATTGTGTTTGTCTGATCGACCCCCATTTTCAGTGTCAGTTTTCTTCTGCTGATGCAAACTCAACACTTCCTCCATCTGTCTCATGTTACAGGCCCTTCAGTGGCTCAGGGGACATTATCACCTCTGTTTCGTAGAAGACCTTTGCAGTGAAACATCTGCAGGAAGTGTGGAGTTTAATTAACAGCAGCTTAACATAGAGAATTAACAGGAAAGTAGAAATATTGTGCAATATTTCTATTAAAAAGAGATACCAGAGTAGCAGTGAGGGGTCTTGCATTTCTTTATTGTCAAACTGAAGGAAAACTAAAGATACCACCATGCTCCATTCTTCTAAAAGTACTTTTGCCTTTTATGCAAGACATAGAATTTTGTTTCAGTGCTTTATGGTCAAATTGCTTGTAGTTTTTTATAAGCCAGTGCATCAGATCACATCCAGCTTGGCAGGAACGAGTTTAGCTGCAGTCCCTATGGATACAGTGACAGAGGAGAGGAATGGGAAGAGGCCCCGTCGAAACACAATGACAGGAGAGAGACGAGTCCATGAAAAGCCAAGACAAGGAAATGGGGTTATGAGAACCACATACCAATGGTCAGATCCTCTCTGTTCAGTTTGTATACTGCAGTCTCCAAGGGAAAAGGGTGGGAGGTGAGAAAATAGGATGCAGTCTTATTGAGTATCAGGATTGCACAACGGCAAAATATAAGATGTTGACATGCTGTGTGTGCAGTGATAATAAGTTGTTTTTATAATTTTAACAACAGACTTTTCATACTTTCAGACATGGTGAAGCAAGAAGGATCAATGTTATTGGTGCTGTGAGATCATTTTTTCCTCTTTTTTTTGCTGTTTTCCACAGAAAACAGCCAATATCATACACACCACTTTGGACGTTGTCGTTTGTTTACATTCTTCTTCTTTCTTTCTTGAAGTCAGCCCCTAGCACATTCTTCCACATGACACCCCACAAGTCATAAATACTGCAAGCTCTGATTGGTCAGGGACTGACATAATAACCATGACAAGAAATTCTGACTTAACGCCTTAATCTGACAAAGTGACCATCTGAACGGAAAAAAAAGGTCATGTCGTTTGTATCTGGCTTAAGAGACACTGACCAATAGAATTATCCTGAGCTGGTCAGGTTAGCATGGCAGCTAAAAGGTGCTCATCCCTCAGATTCCTCTTAGCATAGCTGTTTGGCACAAACACACACCCACACTGCCCCCCCGCTGTGTTTGGACAGGACAGCTCATGAGCTGTATGCCAAACACGTGGCCAAATAGAGCCTGCATTTTCCTCTTTGTGTGTGTGCATTTAGCCTACTTTGTGTGTGTGTGAGTCTGTATGAGCATGTGCCTGGCTGCCCATGCTGACTGTAATACAGCCTGTCATATATAGGTTAACACTACACCCTAACTTACTCAGCCAATCAAAGGCAGGGGATGAGAGGAGAAAGCCCGGCAGCCTCGGGCTCTACATAAGGCTGCAGTGCCTATCGACAGCACCGATGGACCGGCTTATTGACTGGCCGTCTGGCTAACTTGCTTACTAGTCGTCTGCCTTGCTGGCTGTTTAGCTGGCTTTCTGCCTGTCTAGCCCTAATCTATTTGTCTATTTAAAGTCTTAGGTTTTACTGTATCAGCAGGAACAGCAAAGGAGGCAATAAGTCGGATATTTAACCCCCGATGCCGTTCTAAGCTGCTGTATTTATTCATCTGCTGATCTACGGGGGGTGGGGGGGTCTTTCTGTCGCGTGCTTGTCTGTGGGGCGTCGGAGACCCAGCCAAAGAAACACAGGGTGGATTGTGCGGCGCTGTTATGATCGTGTTATTGTGGCCGCCATGTTCTTGGCTGACTCTGATGGTGATGGAATGTGTGAATGAGTGACTCTTTTCCTCTCTGTTTTTTTTTCTGTTTTTCAGTCTCTTTTCAGCCTCACACACACACACACACACACACACACACACACACACACACACACACACACACACTCTGCATTGCCCTCCTCGCCCTGACAGGATTATAGCCTCCTTTGCGCTTTTTAATTAACGGGTTAAATAGACCCCCTACTATGGATCTCAAAAGGGGCTGAGTGTGTGTGGAGGGAGGGGATGGGGAGGTCACATGACTGTTCATTTAGACCAGTATTAAAAAGAACCCTGTGTCCTCCTGATTAGCATGATTTTGTGTGTGTGTGTGTGTGGGTGTGTATATCAGGGCGGGGGCTGATCAAAAGCCTAATTTAACACTTCCTCACTGCAGCCGGTTGATTTAAGAGTCTACATTCTTCCTTTTGAATGTGATTCAATAACATATTATATCAGAGCTAGCAATTCACCTTCCAGTAAGCACATTAGAAAGATGAAAAACACTGTTCCAGCAGATAGTTAAAAGCACTGTTTTTTGTAAATTTGAGTGAAAAAATGTGAGGAACCTGAGATAATTGTGTTCCTGGATATGAAACAGGTTTCTATGGTTGGGCTGAATTGTGAATTAGGTTAATGAGGGCAGTGCTAGCATAGTTAAGTGGCTACGAAGATACCATTCAACCAGAAGTCCCCTGTGACTGCAAGCATCCATGAAGCTTAATGACCTCAGAGGACATGAAGTCCTTCACCTCTGACCTCCATTCCCAAACAAAACATGACAAACTATACAAATTTTAAAAAAATCTTGATTAGACTGTTTTTATTGTGTTTGTGATGAAGCCTTGTTGCCCTGTTTGCCCCCACAGACACAAACATGGACGTGCTATTCTTGAGCGTAAGAGCACAGATGCAGAAACATGCATGACTACACATGTGCTGCACACCACATGCATGCACGCACGCATGCATGCATACATTCATTCACAAGCAGCCTGAACTCTCCTCCCCCTCTTACTCAGGGCGAGTTGACCCTCATATATAGGTCATGCGATGTTCAGGCTTTGAAGTCTGAAGTGTGTATCATGATGAAAAGAGCTGCTCCTAAACAACATGGAAGGCTCTACACATCTCAAGTACGTGAGAAGTGTTGTTTCCCCAGACAGTCCTAAGGCAAATGTTTCATGAATTAATTATAGGTTTAGTTTTCTTTTTGGGAGGGTTGTTGGGATTTTACCACTTTCCCCTCTTAGACTTGACATGTGGTAGAAACACAGGAAAACATGTTAAAATGTGCTGCCTCCTGTGTGCAAGAACAAATAATGTAACTAATTATTTTCACAAACATATTTCCTAATGCCTGTAGAGTGTGAAATGCATTTACTGCATTTAAATGCGGGTAGTATCATGAAATTGCAGTGTTGTGGACTGTAAAGATGCCAAAAAAAGAGTGGTTCTGCAGTTTGAACTTAAAACAACCAAATCCCACTGTCTTATACAGTTATTTTAACCCAATGAAGAATAACTACAAGTGTCCACTTTTTCAAAGTGCCTCTCTGCTTCTTGGTGAAATCAGTTTCAGGGTTCCTGCTTTTGTCACAAAGCATTCACCTCTTTTTTGTGAAGCTGGGAGAAAATGGAAATCTGCCTGAGGGAATCCATAGATTTCACATTAATGCAACAAATGCCGTAAAATATTAGCCTGTTTAACTCGTAAGAAGGAAGTAGCCCTACCATGTTAACTTTACAGTAGGGAAAGTAATTAGCTGATATATGCAGTAGTAATGATTAACACTGATCATATGACAGGATTGTTTGCATGTCAAGCATTACAAAGAGACGTACATGCAAACTCTTTTGCATTGCAATTAGACCAATCATCTTGTCTGTAAATGTGGTTTTAAAAAGCAGGTTGGGATGAATTGACGTTCGGTATTTAAAGGGTAATTTTCATGTATATGCAGATGGTAGTTTGGATTGTTGCAGATAACAGTGGTCGGGGAGGTGGTACTGTGTGAATTTGTGGAATGTCTGAGACTCACTAAAACATGTTGACACCCGTGATAACATCAGTTGTGGTGCAGGCTCCTTTTTTAATGTCCCTTGGGCAACACACAGTCAGATAAACAGTCAGGCACCTTTTTATATCTGCACCCACTGAGGAGGAACTTCTGCTCTTTGAGTTATATAAGAAAATACATCAGGGTCATTATTGGAGGTCAAAGAAATGCTGAAACACACCACCTCATATTTGACCTTAGATGACAGTCTACTGCTTTACCATGCTAATGAAATCTCTCAGTAGTTTGAAGTATCTACTACAGAAGGTCTTTTGTGGAATTTAATTCCTCGACAGCATGACTGGAAAATTGAAATGTTTCACAAAAATGTCTGGTGAATCTGATTTAATACCTTAAAGAATTAGATTTTGAAGGTGACAGGGTTCTAGGAACAGCAGGTTGAAGGGTTTGCGTTTTTAATTGACTTTGTCTTGTATGTCAGTGGTTTCTTAGCTTGGTTATGGTACTGACCCTTTTTAAACAAAGGTCCACTGTCACTGTGCTGCTAATGTTTTTAGCCAAACACACACCCGCTCTGTCACAAAGAGCAGCAAAGTGTGAAACTGAAACGCAGATGTTTCAAACAGCTCAGAGACTCAGGCTTTGCAAAGTCTATACCAACGTTTTTTATTTGAAAAATGTGTTTTTCAGTGTCATTAACTGAGTTTCATTTTTTCCAAAACTAAACATTAAGCAACAGTATGCCTTTTTTTGTTTTTGCACAGAAATCCTAAAGCCACAGTGCAGAGGACCAACAAGAATGTGAACAATGACCCGACACTGCGCATCCAGAACCTTTCTATTCTCATCAGGCAGATCAAGTCCTACTATCAGGTAAGATTTCTTTAACTGAACAAGCTGTAAAGTGAGCTTTTGCTTGAGTCGCTTCTTGCTCTATCAAAAGTTAAGTTTGTTCAACATCATCTATGCTGAGGTGATGTCTCAGAGCTGTGTTTTGCAGTTGAAAGTGGATTTATTAATGTAGGTCAAGAACATAATAAATGACTTGGACAAACACACGTTATGCGTTTCGAGCTGAAGCTGAGCTCAGAGTAAAGAGGTACACTCTGTTCCCATGTTCCCTCATGCCTGAGCCGGGGAGGTCGGCATGCAAACACTGCAAACCAACAACACAGCTCTCACTCGCATACACACAGAATGGGGAGTCTCCACACAAAGATGTGCCACATGAAGAGTTGGCAGTGTAAACACAGATATATGCACAGATGTGCATGTGTGTGATTGTGTGTGATGTGGGATCATGACCGTCATCCAGATTTTAGAGAAGTCCCAATAAATATACACACGCTGAAAATGTGAAACACATGAAGCTTCTGATCTGCATCTCCCTCTTAACACTGATGAATCACTCAATTCATTTATGTTTCTCTTTTCACTTCAAAAAAGATCTTGCACAACATTATTCTTTCTTCTTAGAAGCTAATCAGATTTTCTTTTTCTTTTTTTAGCCTCAGTTTGTCTCAGACATCCCAGAAAGAGACCAATACTACAAAAAAGGCCCCACAGCCTTATCTTCATTTCTACAAGACAGATTTAGAAGCTTTACTTGGTGAGATGTGAATGTGATAGAACCACACAAAGTCACATGTATGAGTCTTATCTCATATTCAGCCTGTGTATCAGCTCATCAGGCCCCAAAAACATGTAATTCTCACCACAGATGATCATTAGTTGTACAAAAGGAAAAGATTGAAACGTCAATTGAATCTAATCCTCAGATAAAGATGAGGAGGACACATGAGGGGAGTATGAAATGGAGTAAAGATGGTGTCTTTGATAGCAAAGTGTCAGAAAAGGAGTCCAACACGTCTCACACGCAGCACATCAGTGCATGTTTGGTTATGTGATCACCTGTTGAAAGCTGTAAATGCTGCTGGGAATGATACATTGAAATAATATTAGTCAGAAAAGTGACTGTGCTCATACTACATTTGCACGAACACATTCTGGATTATCTCTTAACCATCAAGTTCGCAGCACGCACATGTAGCACGCTACAAGGTTAATTTACCTGTGTGGAAATACTTGGATGAGGGTTTGCAGCCCGTATCCAAAGTTGGAAGACCAAGCTGCTGTCTCATCCTGCACAACTGGATGTAAATTTGTTTTTGTGCACACATTTTCTCATTGCAACTTGATCTTAACACTCTGAGGACAAATTATAATAAATTTAGATAAAAAACATTAGGTGAGATAATGACCTGAGAGCCTAAAATGTCTTACTCCTGCAAATCCTGGTAAAATCACCAAAGTGAGGCCTTGTTGGACTTGATAACACTCAGTCCAACATGCAACTTAATGTCAGTTTGCTGTTACAAACGTGTTGCCCTTCAGCTTTATTCAAACTGTGTTCTTTTTTCCTCTTATTAGTTTCACATGCAGTGTTGCGTCAGTGCACAATGTCCATATTCATAACTGTTGTACCCACTTCGGACCCCCCACCCCGAGCTCAGCGAATTGAAACAATCCAGAGAGAATATGATTTAGCACAATGCTGCGTTAATGTCTCAACCGTGTTTATGAAAACCAGGGATTGAGCGTGACCCGGCATGCCGTTGTGACAGTACAGTGAGTTTAGGAATGTTATCGTGGCAAAGCGGTCACGCCGACAGAGACAAAGATTTCCCACACTCCAGACTTAAGACTGTGACCCATATCCTCAGGGACTGCGGCTGCACAAAGGCTGTGCAAAGGCACTTAATCACATTATTTGGTATTCTTCAAATAACAAAGTATGAAGTGAAGAAACAGTAAACAAGGGCCTACTTTTAGCTGAAACTTATTATTTGCTCCTGAACTTGATGCTGCTTGAAAGAGGGCGAGCGCTTCTCAAAGTTGTTGTTTTAGATTTGAGTTAATGCATTTGCTGTTTCTTTGTTTGAAACTCCATCTGTAATTTTGACCCTGAAGTCAAGAGAAGAGAGTCACTGGTCGGTTAATTTCTCTGTGAGACCTAGTTAGCCTTTGTTCCAGATATCCTGTTAATCACTCCCCGGTCATCTTATTTAAACAATCAGCCTATTGTGTAGAGACTGACTCCATAAGCCTACAAAAGCTCCACTAGGCCGCCTCAAAAGGCTCGCAGAATTATCTTTATTAGAGTCCCTGGAAGGGTCAGTGGCTGCTGGGGTTAAGTAGTGGCCAGCAACGTCAGTGGATGATGAGATGACGGGAAGGGTTAAGGACTTTAACCGGGAGCATCTGGGTGACTCGGTTAGCGATGGACACATCCTGCACCTCCACCATCCTGGATCCAGCCTGTTGTTGCAGTACAGCCTTCCTTTATTAAGTTTTATGTCTTGTCAACAAATTTTTAGAACATTTAAAATATACCTAAAGTTTAGGCAGACTTTATCCGTGCTGCTGAAGTGGTCACACATGGACTTCACTCTATACAAAGTTCATTTTCTCACTGTTTGAATTAAAAAAATATTATATTCAAGCAGGTTAATTAAATGTTGGATTAACATGATGATGATGTCCAGTTGTCTGATAACTTATACCATTAACACAAGTGACACACAGTATATCTAAGACTGCTGTTGTGTATGTTGTGTAGCTTTAGGAAGAAAAAGTAGGCCAACAATGACACTGTGGTGTTTTTTGTTAATCTTCTCTGTTTGTCCCTGCATTGCTCTGTTGACCTCCGGCTCACACTATTGTTCGGCCTCTTGTGTCTGCAGAGACCACCTACATGTCAAAATCCCCGATAATTCCCTGCTGTCCTCGCCGTCTGCCCCCCCTCATGGCCTTTTTCAGGATTTAACCAGCCACTGATTGTCGCTCTTTAAACCACAAATGAGATGGACATTTCTGAGACATATTAATGTGTATTTTAGTCAAAACCCAGACTGTGGCAGACAATGTGTCAATGTCTAAATTTGTACTTATGTATTAAAGTGTTAGAATTTTTACAGTTTCTGCTCCAAAGTCAAAAGGAACCAGTTTTTATTGGTTTAATAAGGCGAAAAAATGGCTTTTTAATATGGTTTTGTGGTTGTTTCCTTTTCCTTTGGTTGTTTTTGTCGTTTAAAGTTTCAGATTTCCAGAGCCATATGGAGAGGAAAGAACTGTTCAGGTCACAGGCTAATGGACTAAGCAGGTTTTCAATATTCTGAGCCATAAATACCTGGACTGAGTGGAAACCTTGTATGGTTGGTTGCCTCCTGTGATTCAATAAATTGATCTCACTTAAGATTCTTTTAATTACATTTCCCAGTAACCTTTAGTCAGAGTCGTTTAGAGACCTCTCTTTAGGTAAAGATATCCTTGTATGGCAAAAGAGCAAGTGGTGTGTGTGTTTTTTTTAGTTAAATAATGGGAGTAAAAACCTAGAAGTGATGCATCAATACAAGCTGAATTTGCGCAGAGATGCTTTTTATCCATCCCTGCCCTTTATGTCCATGTATTTATTGTCTCTTGTATAAATCTTTATATTTTACTGCCGAGTGTCTGGGAGGAAGAACGAGGGGAAGACTTTATTGAATCTGAGCCCTTGCTGACTCGCCAAAGGAACCTCTGCTGTTGGAGAGATGGCTAATTCATTAACCTTTTTGAACCACCAGAGGCAGGCAGTGGAGAAGCGTTCTCCTCCCCCATCCTTTGGCTTCACCACTTTTCCACTTCCCCTCCCTCCTTCATCACTTCTGTACTAGATTTAATCCCAGCAGCCTCAATAATATGAGCGTGTGTGTGTCATTTTCCACATGGGAAACACACGGACACTGACTCTGTGCCCAAGTTGTGCAATGTCAATTGGCACAAGACAAGAATTTTAACAATAGCGGTTTTCAGAGCTGTCTTTGGCCGAGCTTGCACATGTAACGAGTGTGTGTGTGTGTGTCAGTGTATGTGTTTCTCTATGTGTTTCTGTGTGTGTGATCTGATAGAGTAGCTTGTGTAGGTGGAGGCCAATGTCTAGACAGGCTTCAGACTTTGATTTCAGAATCTGGTGAACAGTTCAAGGCTGAACAGCTGCAAGCGTGTGTGCGCTTGTTTCTCTGAATGTACAGTTCATTTTTAATGTTGCATGGAAGCAAACATAATTATTGCAGTATTTCCTCACCAATTAGTAAGTATAAATATCATGCTAGTAATTACTGCATTTCTGTTTCCTGAGGACCATATTGTTGCTTAGTCATTTTCTGTACAATTCACTGCAGGTTTCATCTCTCTCGCGGTCAGTCCAAATATATGCTGGGCCTCTTTTTAATTTAGTGGCCTTGGTTTGGCTTCTTTCAATGGGGTGTAAAATGGAGCCTCAGCCATCTGAGCTGAATTCTTTGCGTTTGCTAAGGGAGTCGCTTTGAATATAGTTGAGTGACTGAGACACAGAGAACATCGGGTGCCTTTCAGTGTCAAAACTACTTATTCAGACTGTTGGCAGGGATGGTACCTTTTTTCTAATAATAAAACTGGATACCTAAGTTATTAAAAAAGTTTGTGAACTTCGGTGGATGTTATTTTTTGTTGTTCGATTCCAGACTTATTACAGGTTGCACTTCTTAGCGGTCAAAAACAACACTTTCTCTGCTGCCATCCTTAAAAATGTTAAGTCATTACTTTGGGAAATAAAAGCAGTCCTGTCCTCTTTGCGGCTGCTTTGGTTTGGGGTGTGGCTTGAAGACTGGTGGCTCTGTTCAGACTGTTTAAAGGGTAACAGAGGACACCATTCATGCCGAGCGGGCCCGGCCCCAAAGATCTGCGAGGTTTGGAAAGGCTTTGAGAAAAGGTAACACAGGACAGGTTATCAGACCTTCTTTGGGAATTTTTTTGGTTGTCATATGTTGGCTAAGTGAAGACCAACAATATTGATATGAACATATTTGGTCAAAAACATTTAAGATTTTTGGGTAAGCTCATATCGCCCAGCCCTCAATACATCGGATGATCTCTCTCTTTTGCCTTTTTTGCCTTGTAGAGAGAACACACTTGTTTAATTGCAGATATTAACAGCCTTTTTTTTTTAAATACCGTAAAATATCATCTGTTATTCTCATTTTCCTGCAAATATTTTTCCCACCTGAACTTTTCTCCAGATGAAGAAAAATCCAGGTATTCAGGCTTCTCAGGTGTTGCCTGGTTTGTGGTATAAGAGGTTTCCTGTTTACCTTGTTAACCTTAAACCTCACAAAGATGCTCTGTAACTCAGCCTGAGTGAAGCTGAACAGACACGCATACAGTAAACACTCCCACCCTCACTCACATCCAGACATACACACACACAATCTGTAGCGACATACGTTTTCTATGGACGGTTGTTTTTGTTTTTGTCTCCGTCAAAATGAGAAAATACTTTTCCATCCTTGTTGTTATAGCTTTCGCCTCGAGCCATTTGTTGTTTTTATTAACCTAAACTAGAACAAGGTCAAAATATACAAATATAATTTATACAGCATATCTTTGTTTTTAAAAACTGTAATTCCACAGTGACTCCTTGTGTTGCTGCATCGAGTCCTGAGCAAATCAGTTTATTAGGGCATGTACTTGTAGCTGCGGGCTAAATGTGTGTTGTCATGCAAACTCACATGCTAAACACTAATATCTGAATATCCTCTGGATGTTTTTGCAGCTAGCCAAACAGCTTTGTTGTTAAACAATCACATAGGCAGACGGTAGCTGACATCTCTTAATGGAGTTGAGTAGGGGAGTAAAAGTCAGTCCAGATGTGAAATAAATCAGCCTGTCTTGCTCAAACTATAATGTAACTTTAAGTTTTTAGGCTGTACTTTATTTTTATCAGTGTTCCTTACAATGAATCAGATACTCAGTTTTGAGTACTGTAAATATTATATTGCATGTACATATGTACATGTAACATAAGTACGTATGTTACATGTACATATGTATGTACATATGTACATAACAAAAAAAATTGATAATTGAATAAATTTTACCATAACCATCAGTAAAAACTTGATATATTAATAAGGACTGTCATGTAGTCATATGCTTAGTTGTGCACTGAAAATAAAGTAGATTACAAATATAATATATATATAATATATAAATATATTATCTGTGTTTTTATCTGAACAGTTTGAGTCAGCCTGACTTAAAAAGGTCTATAACTCATCCTGCTCAAGCAAATTTGATTTATTTAAATCAAAGCTAAATCGAATTTCCTGCCTTCGAGTCTCTTTTATTGTTATGATTCAAACAGTCAAACATACTTTGCTCTGATCACTAACAACAGGGTGGAAACATTCCCGTAAATGTCATCCAAGTTTTATTTTTTTTCACCACCGGCTTTCTAGTTAGCAGCTTACTGTAAGAAAACACTCACTCTGAGACATATTTGTACACAGACATCCTCACTGAACGCTGGCACACCGAAATAACAGTGTGCTCGTATGTGTGCATACGTTTCTGAAAGCAGTCACTTTGAGTGTGTGCGTGAGCTGAGTGAGAGGGAGTAAGAGAAGAGGAATTTGTGGCCGTTATGATGTAGAGTAGGTTCCCATATGCTAAAAGGGAGCTATTTTTAAGCGCGAGCAGAGTTTAGGGGAAGCTAGAAACTGGGTTCTTGTTTTTCCATCACTGAACTAGAGCATGTGAGTCGTGTCTGCAGAAGTCACAGCCCTGTGATTTTACAAAACAATAAAAGAAACTTGTGGATTGAATGTGTTTATATTGAAATTATTTAGCATTTTTTATTTAGCAGCCATTTCTTTTATAATACAAAATGTAATAGCATTTAAAAAAAACATGAGGCCAGGTGATTACAATGAACTCTCACCAGAAACAATCCAACCTCATTTGAATAACACCTTAAAGAGAGCAATAATTGCTTTGACTTAAATTGCACAGAATGTGGGGTGGGAACTGTTTCGGCCCCATGTAAAGCAGAGCCCTGGGGGTGTCGGGATGGAGGGGTCAGACATCTCCAGCCCACCTGCCTCCACCTTTGGGACGAGCAGCAGGATCAGCCCGTCCACTCGTTTAGCCTCAGGGCTCTGTTGTAAAAAGCACTCTAGCTGATAGATAACAGCGGAGAACAAAGGAAACAGGGTGCTAATGGCTCGTTCTCTCCTCCTCCTCATGTAAGAGATGATTTAGCCATCTGGTCGACAGTAGACCTCGACGGCTGTTCTTTTCAGTGGAGGTAGCTGTTGAGCCAAGAGCAACTGTTGAGTTTTTTGTGAGGTCACATCTAATTAATTAGTAGTTCAACTAGCACGTTTGCTTTATTTCTCTTTCGCTTTTTTTGCACATAACCAGAGATTATGTGATGATTAGTAGAACAAATTTCACAGGGTCATTCTTATGGTCCTAATTAATCCTAGTTAAAAGCACTTTTAGCATTTTTCAGGACTTCATTGACAAAAAGAAAAGGCAAAAAATTATGAATGACCAAATTTATTTGCTCTGTTAGTATTTAAACATCAGGCTCCTGAGCTCAGCATCTTAGCTTGGTAGAATTTATGTTTTTAGTTTCTGTAAATGGACAGAGTCTGAAATTTATGACCAAACTTTGCTACACATTGTTGGAAGCTTAGATTTTTTTTTATTTGATTGATGCAAAACATTTAAAGTAATAATAAATTACAATCGACTCCACCAACATGATGATTAACAAACAAAGACATTGTATGGAGGTTTGCACCTCACTTAAGAACCTTCTTAATATCTGTGCATATTCTCATTCATGCAGGTCACAGTTATTCTGGGAAAATAAACCGAAGGCAACTGGATCCTGTAATTTGTCTGTGAAGACGTTTCGCCTCTAATCCAAGGGGCTTCATCAGTTCATGCCTGTCTGACTGGGCTAGGCTAGTCAGACGAGCATGACAGACATATTACCGAGTCCAGTTGCTTTTGATTTATTTGCCCAGGATAACCTTCTTAAAGATCCACAGATCGATTATTTCTACAAATAACTGTCCTGTTAAACATCCAGGCCATCAAATCGTGCAAAATATATACATTATTACATCTGTAAATACCCAAGGGTAGCTGGTGCCTTCCTTTATTCTCCATTGTACACTCTTTTAACATGGCTGCTGCTTGCTGATCTTTTGATTGACACCTCATTTGACCTCTGGATCAGGAGCTTCATGTCCTCCCTGAAGCCTACAATAATCAGCAAGAGTCTGTGTTTAAAGGAAGGGCCTGGCCCTTTTCCCTTGAGGCAAGTTGCAACAAATTGTGCAGATGACAGTGAAATTCAGTGATACAATGATACAATGCTATAGTGGGGGTTTTGCAAGCTCAAAGCTAGCTTACAAATATTTCAGTAATGAAAAATCAGGAACCTGAACCAGTTTAGAGACAGATCCTCAATTCCTATTAGAGACCAGAATTTAACAAACCAAAGTGGTCGAGCTCATGAATAATGTGTGTTGCCCTCATTGATTAAAACCTGATTTGGCTGTTTGTGGCCAGGCTGCATCCATAGAAAATCCCTCCAGGGACCTTTGTCTTTTGCTGTTTTAACATTGGTCCTTGAGTCTGAAAAGAGAAAGAAAAGAGGACTGGTGGAAAGTCATCCATCTAATAAGCTTCTCAAGGGGTGTTGCTTTGCTCCTTGAACTGCAGTGCGCAAACCCCTTTTCTGTTGTTATGGGTCCATTAAAGTCCTTTACGCAGGAAAAGCTTTCTTTGAATTGATTCAGTTCATGGGGATGTATTGAGATCTGTTGTTAAGTGGTGTGTGTGTGAGTGTGTGTGTTGGTTGTGAGAGAAAGGGGAAGCATTGTTGGTGGTAATAACCTTTTCAAGTTCATAATCTCTGCAATTTTTCAGCAGGAGAGAAGTCCGCAGTGCCATACCCAGGAGAGGGCTTATAAATGTGCCTGTGTGTGTGTGCGTGCGTGTGTGTATTTGTACATGTGCTGCACTATGTGTGTCAGACTCTCAAGCGTGGAGAGAATAAACCCATCTCCTCGTTTCTATGGTAACGCTCCATGTCTGCAGAATGGGTGTGATTCAGGCTTGCAGGGTTCAGGCAGCATTTGTACACACAGACACATAGACACAGGCGTGCACACATGCACACACACACGCGCGCGCACCCATGCACACACTCACACACACACACACACACACACACACACACACACACACACACAGTTGCAGCACAATTAGTCCCCTGTTAAAACTGTGCCGGTAGCGGAACTTGTGCTTGGGTGGATGGATGGGGAGGACCTGTAGGGAGCTTTATGTGTGTGTGTGTGTGTGTGTGTGTGTGTGTGTGTGTGTAGGGGTAGTTTAACAGACAGGATTCCTGTGAGACAGAAACACAGCAGCCTTATAACCCTTCTAACCTATAAGTGTCACACACATACATGCATACCTATTGTAAGAACATGTGCTATTTATCTTAGCATGGCCCTTACAGTATATTAGATTTGCACATTGTGTGTGTGTGTGTGTGTGCGTGCGTGCGTGCGCATGTGCATGTATGAGAGACAGAGAGAGGGAGAGAGAGCAACATCTATCAAATTACCAGCAGATCAGCAGAATATTATGTTTGTTGTCAGCAGACGTCCATTCAGTCCACATTTAGCCTAAAACAATAGAGCAAAATGCAAAACTCAGCATCATTTCATTTTTATTCATCTTCCTCACTGGGGTTTTTTTCCTCTATAATTGTTCTTAGGTTTAAATTTAGGATGCCAAAAAATAACTTTCCAGAAGAAAAGGGAAGGTGAGGAAGATCAGTCCGTGTATCAAAGGATATCAGTCCTTAGCAGTCCTGCAGAGCTAACTTAAAGATTTTATCGCTCCTCTTACAAAGGCACACGCCTCACTCCACCTCTCTGTACATACTGTGTGCATGCAGACAGGATGTATGGAAGCAGTCTATTGTGTTTGACCAGTTCCTCCTTCGTCCGACGCCTCATTTTATCAGTCTCTCTAAATGTCTCTGTGGGATGGAAGAGGAGCCGGTGTTGAGGAGCTGTGAATCCTGCCAGAATCAATAATACAATAATATAGTGTCAGGATGGGGGGGGCCTTCAGAGACGAGGGGAAGGCTACTCAATCATGCGTGCCTGGAGTGAGAAGTGATGGAATCAAAGCTGCATCTCTCTCTCACGCTTCCCTCTCTATTTGTCCTTTTTTTTTGCTCCATCATCTCCTCCAATTGTCTCCCTTATCAGTCACTCTCTGTGTGTATAATTTTTTTTTTAACTTTTCACTTCGACTGTTTCCCATTTCCCATGTGTGCACTGGATATGATTAGATAGGGAATATTATAGAGCGACATAGTTTATGAGCCAAGGACGTTTTCTGCTGTAACAGCTACAGTGAAGCGGGGGAAGCTTTACATTTTAAAGTGTGTGTGTGTGAGCGTGTGTGTGTGTGCATGTGCATTTTTCTCAGTGTATGTAGAGCAACACCATAACATGATCAGTGTGGTGACTGGTCCCCCTCCTGCACTGTCCGTCATGTTTTATGGATGAGAGCTAAGCCCTTTGCCTGCTAATCCAAGAGGCATATTAGTCTACTGTATTTTAGCTTTATTAGCCAGCAGCAAATCCTCAAAGCATGTTATTACCCACATCTTTCAAAAATGTTTCATTTCTGTACATATGCAATCTGACTGGTAACATATTTAATGTGCAACTATTAAGTGCATCCATCTGTCCATTTTATCTACATTATAAAAATATAGTTGATTTAAATTGCATTCTTTAGTTTGCAGCTCTTGCTACAGATTGGTCTTAATGGTGGCCCATTTGTGTTGACTATTTTCAAATAAGCACCTTGTAGTTTATTGGCTATTTAATTTCCTTCTCCATTTGGCAGCGAATACACGCCGACATTGTGCTGCACTCTGCTCGGTGCACATGGTGGGAGAGATAAAGCAGTGACACCGCTGTGCTCTGCAGGAAGGACAGTGTGACGTTAGCTCTCTGAACATCTATCAAGCATCTAGGCTGCCTCGGTCCTGTAATACTACAGCGTGTCTTATATCTGTCAGAATACAGAGTAGAAATAAGAGAAAAGGCTCTTGTGATGTCTTAGGAGTTTTCAGGAAGCACCAAGCTAACACCAGACTGATCAGAGGGACGCAGAGGAACAAGAGGCCTTCAATGGACTCTTGAGAAGTGAAGGGAAGGAAGGAAAAGTGGTGCTGAATAGGCATAGTGTTGCACCGAGCTCACGACTCTGTACAATACAGATCATTCCTTTGCATACTCCCTTACTTCAAAGAGAGGAAATCAATTAATTGTTATGGAACAAGAGTGCCAAGAGTGAAGTATCCGTGTGTGTCAGAAGTGATACTTGCACTAGCTTAGATTTTGCCCTTTTGTTCAGTAAATGATAAATACGTGATTCTCTGGCAGTGTGAACACATGCAAAGAGAAAAAAAGCCTGACAGGATAAAGCCCAGCCTGAAATGTCGCGCCTGCACAGCGAACACATGCTGCCATTGAAGGGGGCGGGTGTGAGCAGTGGTCAGCAGGAGGACAGGTGGTTGTGGAGAAAGAGAGAAGTGTGTTTGTGTTGTTGTCAAAATGACCAGATCCAGTTTGAAATTCTCCTCTCTGGTGACTCATCATTTTCTAGAAAGCCTGAAGAACAGTTGGCAATTTTTCCACAAGCCTGTAAGGTATGTACAAACACTCTGGTGCTAGTGTTTCGTCCTTTAAAAGGAAAGACCGTTCACAGTAGCACATGAAGAACAACCAAGCTGACCTTTTCCTCAGCCACTTCCTGTGATTGCAGTATTGTGATAAAACATTATCAAAGAGATCATTTTCTCTCGGGAATAGATCAAAGATAAAACTTTAGTGTGACCCCAGACTTCAGAATTTTCTTTGATGATTCAGATTTTGTTTCTGTACCCTTTTCAAGTCCCGGCTCATTCTGCCTGAAGCGGCTGTCATGAGTTCTGGGTGGTGGGTTGGCTCGTCGGGCTCAAAACACGCCTGCCTCTGAGACACAAACGGCAGCTGACTGATTATTCTGTCTGACGCTTGTTGAGTCAATCTGTCTCAGTCCTCAGACATCGTGGCTGTTGGTCATTTCTGAGAGTCGCTGCCTGATATGAGTCATCATCAGTATCAGGGTCACCGCATCATCTTACAAACAATGAATTTCTATCAGCGTTGTTTTCTATTGAAATATTTACTGATTTATATGTATTTACAGAAAAAAATCTGTATTATGTTTCTTTACTGATAAAAGATTTCTGAGTAGAACAAGCTGACTTATTTTTAGACCAATGTAATACAAGGTAATAATCAAAATAGTTAATAATCTCATTAAATTTATACAGATATATTCATAACACACCATAATCTCTTTCTGCGTGCACCAAACACAAGTGTAAGCAGAGATATAGACAAACAGGGCAGGTGGGATCAGTGCTCTTAGTATTTCTGACAAAAAGCAACCGGACCTTCAGCTGTTGACTGTGACTGAACATCAGCGCTCCACAAACTCTGACCTTCACCTCAGGCCATATAATCTCCTCCGTGTGATGGGAGGTTAAATCATTGGTCCGCTCCTCATGATTTTAGCCTCCCCTAAAAACCTTTAGTCAGCACCTACAAAATTACATCTGTGTCAGTGTTAAAAAACATTAATTTATTCATTTTGGTCTCATAAGTGTCAAAACAGGCAGTGTCACCTGATTGCACAGGTACTTTTCCATGAAACCTACGTCATTAGCAAACTGGACCCAGTATCATCAACAAGCGGTCAAAAAGTGGAAAAAACACTTTATCATACCGTGTTATACAAATCATGTTGTTGCAGCTACTAGATTGTGTATCTTTCTGGCTCTGTATCTGCTTTAAACCAGATAAAAACGATGTACTGGAAATCTGCCACCCCTTTCTCCACTATCTTTCCTTGTAAACCGGATTTTTTTTTCTGTCTCTGCATCACATCAAACAGCCAATAAAAGGGGTATAAGACCTCAGGTGCCGGTCGCCTCTGCTGCAGGCTCTGATAAGGATGATATAGCTGAAATTGTGTTTGTAACTGTGCTGAATAAATTTCCCTTGACGTGAACGAACAATGACACGTGTAGGTTCCTCAAACAACAGACATGTTGTGTACAAACACTGTTACATGGAGGAAAAAAGAGGAACTGAATCACGGAGCTGAAGGTGGTGCTAAATCTTCAGTGGTTTTATTTAAGGAGATTAAAAAATGTGTTGAAGGCCTGTCAGTCGTAAAAGTTTTGAAGTCATCTGCTTTCGGTCGACTTGGTTGGTTGATTATTTCAGGAAGGCTTGAAAGCAGCACAGATGTGGCTCTATTTTTAACCAATTAAAACCATCAAGTGAGGTCAGACTTCCTGCCACCCCCCCCATTTACCCTCCAATGATGAGGTAATGCAATATGTATAGGGCAGATGGTTACAGCAGGAGGTGGGGGGCTTTTCCTAAAACCCCTCACTTATATTAGCCTCTTTGTCATGACATCAGCAGTTACCTGCATAAGAACGGTTGAACTGTCGGGTCAGATGAGTTCAAACTGAGCTTTGCCACAAGGTAAACATGAAATATTCAAGTTAGCTGACCTTCATGTCCTTTCTGCTTAAAGAAACCAGCCTTCCTTCTCAACACAACTGCTCAGGACTGGCTTTGTTCTGCTCTAAAGGTTGAGACTGCGAAAATATTTTGGCACGTTGTTAATGAGTCATAACCTCCATGTATGATTTATAGTGCAGCAAAATACGAAACGGCATTCCTGGTTGTTTTTTTTAAGTGGATGCACTTTGCATCATATCACTTAGGGCAAATATTAGGCAATGTTGTTATGTTAAAACTCAAAAATGTAAATAATTTGTCGTTGCTAGCAGCTTGTTTGTGTGCCGTTGCGGAGTCCATAATTTTAGGTTTTGACTTGAACGAAAACATCGACACCAATGAGGCTCTGCCCATCCGTTATCCACTGTGTGTCTGTATGTGTGTGTGTCTGTTTGTCTGTTTGTATGTCTGTATGTGTGTGTCTGTTTGTGCGTCTGTACGTGTGTGTCTGCACCGTGGACATGTCTTGCTGCATGTGTCTGCATGACTGTTGAGAATTGCTGCACATGTTTCATTTTGGTTTTCATGACTGACGTGTGAATGAAGGGGCCCCTGCAGCAAAACCCACACCAGTAATTTGACTTCTATAAATACTACTGTCACTTGCGTCACCGCTCCTCCACACACACACAAACACACACACATATATACCATTACTAATGCACATGAGACCATCACTCTTCTGCTACAGGAGATCGATA
>JAQMCX010000003.1:19546649-19570311 GCA_029814765.1 Acanthurus leucopareius
GGGCGTGTCGAGGCTGCAGGAGGCAGAGGGGGGTGAACTTATGAAATAAAAACAGAAATGTGTAAATATCCTGCCTTCATATCGACTTCCAACTTCCCAAACAATGCTAGCTGCAAGAGGAAGGAGGAGATAAATGGGAGAACATGTACAAAAAAAAAAAGGATGCCTCCTCCTTATTGAGATGCACCCGGAGACTCCAGAGAGCTGTAATCAAACAGGCCATCAGATGTTCAGTGGAGCGTTTTCATGCAAATGCACACACACACACACACATACATACACACACACACACACACACACAAACACAGCCACACAGACACAGAAAGAGCAGCATCTCAGGAATGCAGTCGTTTTCCTTTAAAGTAGTGTGACACATTCTCTCTTTTTGTGGTTCAGGCCTGGAGAATTTGCACACACACACACACAAATTCAGACAGACAGCAAATGTCAGGATTCCCTATTTTACTGTCACTTAAACAAATGCGACAGGAAAGTATGTTGCGCAAGATAGCAGGTTTAACGTTATACAGCAGATGGAAAAACCTTTTTAAGGTGGAAGGATGATGAATTGAATTTTATATTTTGTACCAGTTGCATAAGAACATAAATGTTTTTTTTTTGCTCTTCGTGTTTAATCTTATCTATCGCAGTAGCGTCTCTAGAATAAAGAAGGATGAGCAGTTTGAGCCGCAGGGGGCAGATTTGCATATGTTTACCCCTGAAGTGGTCACAGGATACTCTCTTCTCCTCAGTTGTTTTTAACTGCTGCCTTTCCCCTTTCTGTTTTTCGTCATGTCCAGCAGGAGGAAGTTGTTTATTTGTAACCGAATTCATGGCACGGATACGGGAAAGACACTTTATACAGACACCACAGCTCAAACACACCAGACTGACGCACAAAAGACTGTTTGTACTGAAGAAAATTGATTGTTGGTTGATTGATGTCTTTAAAATCAACTTGTGAGTCGGGAATTTTTCTAACTTTCCTACAAAGGCCTTTTTTTCTCAAAGGGGGTGTTGCCGATGCGATGTGCCAAATTTGTTACTATGGTTTGTAAATAAAGAAGCCTCAAAGCCAAAACTCAGCAAAATTGTAATGCAAAAAATGGCATTTCAAGTCAGTGTTTTTTTCATTATCTTACTGGAAAAGCTCCATAATGTACAAAATGGCAAGCTACTAAAACTAAAATACTTAAATTAAGATGGCGAAGCAATTCAGGACGATAATGTGATCTTTTAGTGTAACTGTGTCAGTGGGTTTCTGCCATTAAACGATTAAACTGTGAAATGGAAACAGCCCCGAAGGAATGTTTTTAAATCTCTGAGCTGAAACCAAACTGATGCACAATCATTAGCACACTTAAAAAAATCAGCACATGATTTTTCTCAGAATTATTTTAACCTAATCATACACCAATGACCCAAAAACATTATTTTTTTTTAATAACAGGAAAATGTGTGTCTTTCTCCTCCTCCTTTCTTTAGGTTACATTCTTTAACCTGTTCTTCTTTCTTTCGATTTAACTCCTCTTCATCTCTCTTTCAGGGAGGAGAAGAGTGAGCAGCTTTTGGACACCAGGCAGGAGCTGGAAAACATGGAAGTTGAGCTCAAAAAGCTTCAACAAGAGGTAACAGTGACTCACACACACACACACACACACACACACACACACACACACACACATGCGGAAAACATACAAACATTCACAGTACTTGTGTGACTTCACCTGCTGTTCCCTTCTCTTTCTAAGTACTTTGTTTCTGCAGAGCTGCCAGGATTTAATCAGCTAGCCAGTGACTTAGCTCATTAGGGGCTATTAGAGCTATCTTTAGTCGAGCGTCGGCCTCACATGGCTTTTGATATGAGGTGGGAAGTGGACTGACTTGATGCTGTAAACAAGGTGGAAGAGTTCAGGGCATGAAGGACAGATTTTATGAGTGTGGATGCATGTTAGCAGTGATATTGTGGACAGTCCTTCTCTTTTTCTGATTATGTAACAGACACGACTCATAAATATAAGATTACAAAGTGACTGAATGCTCTTAATCTGTGGTTTCGGATATACAATGTTATGAGTAACTTTTGTGTGAATATTTGTAAAAATACATCAATGCTCTTTATTCGGCCGTCGACCTCTGCAGAGCTACCAGTTGCTGTCGGACGCTCGGTCGGCTCGGGCCTACCGTGACGAGCTGGACGCCCTCAGAGAGAAAGCGATTCGAGTTGACAAGCTGGAGAGCGAGCTGAGCCGATACAAGGAGAGACTTCACGACATTGAGTTTTATAAGGCCAGAGTCGAGGTACACAACCACACACACAAATACACACACATATACACACACAGCATTACTTCAAGCCAAGAAGACTCTGTGTGTTAAAAGACACTCCTGAGACACTTGAGAATCATGTAGCTGTGAAAAGGAAGCAGCTATAATCTGAAACATAAACAGGCCTTGATATTAATAGTCCATGTTGTAATCAGAGTGCAAACAACATGTAACCAGGATACAAGACACCTGCAACTGTCCAAGCTGCATTTTCTCATCATGCAGCACATGATGTAAATGTTTAACTTAAATCATTAATAAAACAAACAAAGTAACGTCTTACTATAATTTTAATTAGATTTTCAGTAGAAGTATTTGCATGTTTGCTGACTTGCGTTCTGTATTCTAACTTAAACAAACTTGTATTCTCTGTTGATGTGGTGCATTCTGTAGGAGCTGAAGGAGGACAACCAGGTCCTGTTGGAGACAAAGGCCATGTTGGAGGAGCAGCTTGACGCCAGCCGGACTCGGTCTGACAAACTTCACCTCCTGGAGAAAGAGAATCTGCAGCTCAAATCCAAGATTCACGACCTGGAGATGGTGAGATGATCGATTTATGGATCAGTGTTCTCAGTGCAGAGATCTGAGATTTGATTGTACAGACTGATTAGAGTTAGGTTTAGTAGCAGAGATAAAAAAGCAGAGTAAAAGGGACAGGGAGTCATTTCAGCAGTTGTGTTTTCAGGTTGAGTAAAACACACCGTCTGTCTCTCTGTTATCTCCAGGAGCGAGACATGGACCGTAAACGAATGGAGGAGCTGCTGGAGGAGAACCTGGTGCTTGAAATGGCCCAGAAACAGAGCATGGAGGAGTCCCTCCACCTGGGTTGGGAACTGGAGCAACTATCCAAAACACCAGAGCTGACTGAAGGTAACAGAAGCCATCTGCTTCCAGGATCTTCTTAAAAACCAGACACCAAGAGTCTACATGTTGACTGACAGCTAGAACAAAACAATAAAACACAAAGAGGATTGTTTAAGGCAGCAAACAATGGGATGTTGAGTTGAAATATGCTGCTGACGGTCACCTGAGCAGACCAGGCTGCAGGGTTCAGACAGTGAAGAGAGCAGCTCTGATCACTGGCTCCGGGCCCTGGTCTCATCCGTGTGCTTCTGCGGCGTCTGCCAGCCTCCACTGAGTTTTCTTTCCACTCGGTTAAGACCTGTAATTAATATTCAGTGGCTCTTGGAGGATAATCTCTGTGTTTGGATTATAAAAGCTGTTAAGAGGTTTAACTAGCCAGGGATCTGGATAAAGACTTTGTTTGTGTGAATGTATGTGTGTGTGTGTGTATGTGGGGAGGGGTGTTGTTTGTTAATATGGCTTTTTAAAAGCTTCAAGAGCTACAAAGTTAGACCCCAGGGCTCTATTACTATTATTGATTTTTTTCTTTCTTTTGCTGGACTTGTTGTAAAATTAAGAGTTTTTTGTGCTAGTTGGTGTCTCTTGACTTGGAGCAACAAAAGAAGTAAAAACGTGAATTTAATAATTTTGTCTGTTTTGGGGAAAATAGTGTCATATAGTTCACATTGTCTTGCTGTCTTTGATTCAGCCCCTCAGAAGTCTCTGGGTGAGGAGGTGAATGAGCTGACCTCGAGCCGCCTGCTGAAGCTGGAGAAAGACAACCAGACCCTGCTGAAGACCGTGGAGGAGCTCCGAGGAGCAGCCGGTCAGGACTCTGTGGCCAAACTGGCCAAAGTCAGTCAGGAAAACCAGAAACTGAACCAGAAAGTAAGTGGTGGAGTATGTAATAAAGTGTTGTTTTCAGTGGTTGAGTTTAGGGTTAGATGAGGTCAGATAAACTCCTCCAACACTTCCTCATTTCATTACTCATGTATTTTTAAGGAAAAAACTCAGACTGCCAGTTAAGATGAGTTGCGCATTATGAGAAGTACTTTTCTGCAAAGCAGCATAATTGGAAATTTTCCTTTTTCACGCAACAACATGCCTGTTACACATTGATTGCATCACGTAAAAAAGTGTTTTGATTTCAGTGAATAATTGCAACAAACGTAAGAGTTGTATTAGCACTCTGTTCCGCTCTTCAGAGACTGACCGTGCTGTGTTAAGACTCTTTGCCGCCTCAGTTTAAGATGCAGTTGCCCCCCCATCAGGGTCTCCATTGAGATTAGCATATTGGACCAGCACTCCTCTGTAGTATATCACCCCAACACTTTAGACCTTTTCAGACAGTGAGAGTGAGAAATAAAAAGAGAAAAGGAGAGTGTATGCAGAGGGGTGGATAGGAGGATGAAAGCAAAGCTGTAAATCCAGGCAGTCCTGCTTTGCCTTTTCTTTCCCACTCTTTGACTCTTGAACGCCCCTCGCTAAGAGAAGTCTCCCAGCTATTTTGAGAACCATAAGCCCCCCCCACCTCCACTCCTGCCCTCTGAATGTAGAGCATGAAATTGTGTTTTTCTCTCACAAAGAGAAAATCCAAAGTGAGAAATGTATTTCTGAATGACTCGGGGACTTGGAGCCAAAACACATTAAAATGTGAATGCAGCTGGTGGACTGGGAACAACAAAAAAAGTCTCATTTAATGCGCATCTGTGTGTGTGTGTGAGTGTAAATTAACTTGTGTGTGGTTGTCTGAGGAGTTGTGACAGAATGAGGTGATGTATTGTACGTTTCTGTCATGGATTAGTAATTACACCAGCTTCTTTGTGACTTCTTTTGAATAGCAGGGTAACTTGCACTGTGATGTTTTGGCTGCATCACATGTCAGATGATGATGCAGCACTGGATGTAATGCAAGCAAATGTTACCTGTTAACTGAAGGGGAAAAGCATCTAAAAATGTGTTATTGTTGTGACAAAGAAGACAAGAAATCAGGAGTGCTTATCTAAAAAAATGTTACTTTATGGTGGTTTGCAGTTGGAGCAGATGGAAAGTGAGCTGACAACAGAAAAAGAGTCGCTCCGCAGCGCTGAGTCGCTCAGCACCGACCTGATTAAGGAAAAGGCTTTGCTGGAAAAGACCCTGTAAACACTCCGAGAAAACTCTGAGCGACAGGTACACACACACACACACACACACACACACACACACACACAAACACACTTACAGATTGAACTTGGGGAGCTAATCCCCAAACCTCATGGTCATCACTTCAAATAATCATCACATATACTTCATTTTTTTAGTTGTATTAAATCCTCGGAGTGAAATTTGCTTTTGTGCCATATTTCTGCTGAATGTTACATCGTTGATTGACAGGCCTGTTGTGTTTGAGTTGGCAGAGCAAGTTAGCACACTGAATGGTTACTTTTTTATAGAGAACAACTTTTCTGAGTGCAGCATTTATGTGCTTTATGGCAGCCTGCACAATGGACAAGCATATGGTCAGATACAGTCAGACAAACGGCGCTTTGAGGCTTCGTCATTCACGCTGCTTTATCTACAAAAACCAGCATTGATTCTGGTTCCAGGAAGCTCCAAGAAAAGAACATGACTAAGCTGCGTTTCTCCTGAGAGGAATCTTTGTGCAGCTTATTTTTTTATTTGGCACCAAAGATTATTAAGTGGAACTTCTGCTATGTTTTATTGACTGTGCTACAGACTTGTAGCACACTGTGGACCAGATACAGTCGTTCACTGTGTGTCTGCAGGGACTTTAAAAGCTGTTAGACCCAAATCTGACACCTTTGATTAGCTAAACCATCAGATTTGTAAAAAGAAAAATGACCTCAATGGGCTACAGAGGCAGAGAAAACAGCACAGAAACATGGAAGTTTGAAGCAGAACCGTGGGACTATTTTTTTTGTGTTTCTTTTCTTTCTTTTTCCAAGTATCGACTCGTA
The DNA here is from genome assembly GCA_029814765.1 of Acanthurus leucopareius. Classification (NCBI taxonomy): domain Eukaryota; kingdom Metazoa; phylum Chordata; class Actinopteri; order Acanthuriformes; family Acanthuridae; genus Acanthurus; species Acanthurus leucopareius. The sequence goes on from JAQMCX010000003.1 coordinate 19,552,781, forward strand.
CAAACGCTCCCATTACAGCAAGTTACAGAACAGTGAAGTTCCACATAGCTCACTGCACCAAGCTCGATGAGTACATCTCTTAAGTTGCACATTACTTCTGACTAATCTCTGATGTCCGTTCTCCAGATGAAGGGTCTGGAGCAGGAGAACAAGCACCTGAGCCAGACGGTGTCGTCTCTGCGTCAGCGTTGCCAGGTTGGTGCCGAGGCCCGAGTCAAAGACGTGGAGAAGGAGAATCGTGTTCTCCATGAGTCCATCTGTGAGATGACAGCAAAACTCAATAAGATGGAGTTTGAAAGGAAACAACTACGTAAGTGATGGGTCACTTAATGTTTCTGCAGTCAGTTATAGTCAACATAGGTAGTCCATTTTGCTTCCTTGTTTTCTTGAAATCTGCTCTTTTTCAGGTTACCTATAATATCTGTTCTCTTCTTCTATGCATCAGTTTTTTTTTGTTTTCTATTTGAATTCACAGGATTAAGATCCTTTTTGTTTCTGTCTTTTTTTTATGCAGGTAAAGAGCTCGAGGTGATGAAGGAAAAAGGTGAGCGAGCAGAAGAGCTGGAGATTCAGATGCAGAAGCTGGAAAGAGACAACGAGAGCCTGCAGAAGAAAGTCGCCAGTCTGGGAATCACCTGTGAAAAGGTCCATGTTCATTTCTGCCTCGTAGTCATTTGATGTGTCGTTGTGTCTTTGTCAAGAACCCAACATGTCATAATTTTAGTTTTATTTGTTACATGTTAACAGATTGGGTGTGGAATATTATTTATTTTCCAAACCTTTTAAGGAAAAGAAGCATAAAATGGCTAAATGAAGAGTTGACATTATATTTACTGCATTTGAAATGTTTGTATTTAACATTGTTTATTCTGATTAACCAATATTAAGAGTTTAACTTAAAGTTGAATGGCTTCCCAGAGGATTGGCAAGAATTACCAGCCTCTGTGGCTCAGATTTTCACTTTTGAAGTTTATTATTATCCCTGTCAGCTTTCTGGAGAAACATCTTTGACTTTCTGTCGTTAAAACCTTATGGATTTGAGGTTTTAAGGCATGACATGCTATGATCTCCCCCAGCTCAATGACTCATTTTCTGCATCAAAGAATATATATTATAAGCTGGGTTTCACATTTTGACACATGCTCTCATTCATCTCTATTTCTCATTTACTGTTTCTGTTGCTCTTGGAACTTTGTTCTGCTCGTATGAAAACTTTTTGATTTTACTGCCAAAGTTACACCATTAGACAAAAACCATCTGCTCCTCATCTCCATCCATCACTTGTGTGTGTTCAGGTGTCGTCTTTGGAGAAGGAGAACACCGAGCTGGAGGCAGAGGGTCGTCGTCTGAAGAAGAAGCTGGATGCTCTGAAGAACATGGCCTTCCAGCTGGAGGCTCTGGAAAAGGAGAATTCCCAGCTGGAGCAGGAGAACCTGGAGCTTCGCCGCTCGGCTGAGAGCCTCAGGTCAGCGGGGGCGAAGGCTGCTCAGCTGGAGGCGGAGAACAGGGAGCTGGAGAGCGAGAGGAGCCAGATGAAGCGTAGCCTGGAACTGCTCAAAGCCTCGTCCAAGAAGACTGAAAGATTAGAGGTAAGAAAGACTGCCTCTGTGACTGAAGAGCAGCATCATGGAGCCTTTTTTTGAGATCCAACAGGCCAGCTCTTCAGTTAAAGGCCTCAGATTTTGTAATTTAGTATCGCCAATTAAGATTTTAACAGGTAAGTTGCAGGGGATCTGGCATATAACAGCATCAGGGAGCGGCGCAACTAGTTCATGGATGCTTTTAATATCTTAATCTGGCTTTTCCTCTCCCAGGTGAGTTACCAGGGCCTAGATACAGAGAACCAGCGGCTGCAGAAAGCTTTAGAGAACAGCAGCAAGAAGATCCAGCAGTTGGAGGTCGAGCTTCAGGAGGTGGAGGCCGAGAATCAAACCCTCCAACGCAACCTGGAGGAGCTGAAGATCTCCAGTAAACGCCTGGAGCAGCTGGAGCAGGAGGTGGGCAAAGAGAAAACTCTTTCACATGATGTGTCAGTGACGGCAGCCTGGAAAATAAATATAGGACCAGTGTAAAGAAATTTGAGATATTTCTGGACTTCACTCCTCTGTGGAGCAGAAGAGATACAACATCACATAAGGGGATAGCCGTAGGTGGTTTACTGACACAGCTTCAGTTACTTATTATGGGATGGACTGATTCTGCCTGGCAGAATGGGGTCAATCAGATTGGCCCAAAAACCTGCAGTTGAGGCGGATTGAAAGTGGTGTTTGTGATACAGCGGCATCTTGTTTGCATGTGAAAATAAACAGTTCAAGTTCAGATTTATTTGGCACTGCCGCTCTTTTAGTTCATCCTGATGAAATATCATCTTATTTCCCATCAGAGCTGGATTATCACAGATTATTTCACAAAATTGATTATTGGCCCTTTGCGTTAATCTGTGTTCACTTTTTAGCCAAACATGTATTTACAAAGCATTTAAATTTGATCCGTTTGCTCTCATTTACCTCCCATTCACCCCTTCAGAATAAGACTCTGGAGCAGGAAAGTTCCCAGCTGGAGAAAGACAAGAAGCTTCTGGAGAAGGAGAACAAGCGGCTGAGGCAGCAGGCCGAGATCCGTGACTCAAAGCTGGATGACAACAACCAGCGGATCTCCACCCTGGAGAAAGAGAATCGGACCATGGGCAAGGAGATGATCTTCTTCAGGGACTCTTGCACGAGAGTCAAAGACCTGGAGAGAGAAAACAAGGAGCTGGTGAAACAGGCCAGCATTGATAAGAAGACTCTCATCACTCTCAGAGAGGTGAGACGTCTGCAAATATTTGTTTTTCCAACACGTCATGAGACTGAACTTCACACGCTCACTTTAACTGTTCAAATCTTTTGTTAATATCAAACTTTCTTTGCTTCTGTACTTTTGTATATTACTATTTCATATTAAGTAACATTAAAATTCTGTTGTTAAATCACAAGCTGATGTGATGACTCATTGCTGACTATCAATTTGACTCTAACCATTAAAGTTATGCCTCAGTTTTTTGTTATTGATGCCTTAATGGAAGGTGTTGGTTAGTTTCAGAGTCATTTGATGTGTGTGTGTTTGTGTGTTTAGGAGCTTGTCAGTGAGAAGCTGCGTACTCAGCAGATGAATAACGATCTGGAGAAACTGACCCATGAACTGGAGAAGATTGGTCTGAATAAAGAAAGGCTGCTGCATGATGAGAGCTCGGACGACAGGTATCATCTCACAAACACGCACATACACAAGGCCCCACTGCTCACTGCTCTGCTCTGGCTCTTAAAATGAGTTTCTGTGTCATCTTGGGATCAAAATCTTCAGCTGGGATTCTAAATAAATCAGCCTGTTGACCCATTTTAGATCAGGTGATAAGGTTTGAATTAATCTGAGTGCATTGCAGAGTCGTCCTGTGGGAGAATTTATGAGCCAAACTCCCCAAACTGCAGCACTTTCCCTAAAAAAAGTCAGTTTGCCCTGCTTTATTGTGGCTATAATAATGATACATTACTCTGTGTTTAGGATTAAAAGTGTGTGATCGCAGTCTTTTGTGCAAACAAACACTTGCACATGAAGCTAACTTGAATATTTTTCAGGTTTAAGCTCCTGGAAACCAAACTGGAGTCGACTCTGAAATCATCTTTGGAGATTAAAGAGGAGAAGATCGCCGCCCTGGAGGCCAGACTGCAGGAGTCCTCGAACCTCAACCAGCAGCTTCGCCAGGAGCTCAAGACGGTCAGAAAAACACACACATGCACAGTATTTTGAGTTGTTGCATAAATATGCATAACTCAACCACAACACATTTCTTGCCTCAAATAAAGCTAAAACACACAAATCTCCACCCGAGAACACCGTGTCCCAAAACCCCGTCCCTGCAGTCTTTAGTCTTTAGAAACATTGATAACACAGACTCAGGGTTAAAAACATAGGGCTTCTCCAGGCTGATACATTATTTATTCATCCACTCTTCCACTTCTATCGCCACTTTATCTATTCATGAGGCGGCAGGAGTCTGTGAACGAGGTGGAGCAGAGTGGAGGATGTCTGCTTTTCCAAAGGGAGGTGTTTGTGTTGAACTTGCTGACACGCATCGTATTCAAGTTAAAAGGTTGAGTGGAAAAGTTGAGGCATCTGTGGATGATTTCTAAGGGACATTACTCATGTTATATTCTAACGGTTTTAACCGAGTGAATTTACAGTCAGACCTGGAGCTGTATTTCATTTTCAGCCACCTTGGATTCTCTTGATATTTATGTTTGAGGAATTAATTTTCTTGCACTGAAGGAGAACAAAAGAAGAGGCCAAGGTTTTTTTGTTGATTCATGCGTCTCCTCTCAGGTGAAGAAAAACTACGAGGCGCTGCGTCAGAGGGAGGAGGAGGAGAGGATGGTGCAGAGCTCCCCCCCTCGAGGAGCAGAGGACCCTCAGGCTGTCAGTAAATGGGAGAAAGAGAGTCATGAAGCCACCAGGGAGCTGCTGAAAGTCAAAGACAGGCTCATCGAGGTGGAAAGGAATGTAAGTGAACACGATATCAAGATGTGCTTATGTGAGATATCCAGCATGAGGGGTAAACACACATATTTGGGTTGTCTGCTTTGGTGTGAATGTTCTCTTATATGTCTCATTTTATGTGTGTGTTTTTGCCCAGAATGCAACGCTGCAGGCGGAGAAGGCGGCCCTGAGGAGCCAGCTCAAACAGCTGGAGACTCAAAGCTCCAACCTGCAGGCTCAGATAGTAGCTGTGCAGAGACAGACGGCATCTTTGCAGGAGAACAATACGACGCTGCAGACGCAGAACGCCAAGCTGCAGGTAATCCCCCACACATCCTGCACAATAGTCCAGTGACCAGTAAGAACTGATGACTGCTGGATGGTTCCAGTGCAGTCTTTTAATAGTATTTTTAAAAATTTCCCAACCACGAGATCTTTATCTAAGTCTAACCAAGAAGTTTCTGGTACTGTTTTCACAGTGCATCATGCAGTTGCTAGCTGGTCTGCCTTTTTGCCACATTGCTCTGTTTGTACAGTTGCTTTGCCAGGCTGCTTAGCTGCTTGGATTTAGACTTGTACTCTCTGTTTGGCAGCAATTCAAACCCTGCTTAGGGGCGACAGGATTTACACTGACCATACACCAGCTTCAAGCTGTTTCTATTGGTGATTGTGTCTCTTAAAGTGTGTGTATTTTATTTCTGTAGGCAGGTGTGTGCGTACAGGAAGTAAAAATTTTGTTTTCATTTAAAGGTACAAAAAGTGTGTCATCACCTGAGCAGAATGTGTGTGTGTGTGAAGTTACAGAGTGTTAATACACACACAGATCATGCTAACAGAGAGATCTGAGACCAGGAAACCACAGTTACCACAAAGGAAACATGAAAAGAAACAGTTTTCCTGCTGGTGCTTTGTAGATGGAGCTTACATACAAGGGGCAGATCAAACCTAATAGCAACACAGTGCCCCCTATAGACGAAAACAGCAACAACCTCCCCTTAATGTACATGCATTGTTTGTCTTTTGGTGTTTTAGGAAAAAGAGCTTTAAACAGGTGTTAATGGAAAAAAATTAATTGCTAATCTGTAATTCAAAACTACAATTTCTTTTTTAATCCACTATCTCCTCTTTATCTCTTTTTTAATCCACTATCTCCTCTTTATCTCTTTAGGTGGAGAACTCCACCCTGAGCTCGCAGAGTGCGTCCCTCATGGCCCAGAACGCCCAGCTGCAGAGCCAACAAAGCAGCGTGGAGAGTGAGCGAGAGGGAGCTCTGAAGGAGAAGGAGGAGCTGAGGGCCACCTATGAGCTCCTCCTCCGCGACCACGAGAAGCTGGCGGCGCTCCACGAGAGGCAGGCGGCCGAGTATGAAGCCCTGATCGGAAAGCACGGGGGCCTGAAGAGCTCCCACAAGAGCCTGGAGCAGCAGCACAGGGACCTGGAGGACAAGTAAGATGGGGTTTAGGAGCAGGGGATTAGCATAAGCTGAAGCTGTGACTTAATGCACCATGTCGACCTTCTTTTGGACATTGTCACATGAAGATATATATTTAATATCAGAGCTGCCATGTTCAGTAACTGAAGAAAACCATGGTCCCTTTTTTTGTGTGTGTGAAGGTACAAGCAACTCCTGCAGAGGAAGGGGGATCTGGAGGATCTGGAGAAAAATCTGAAGGAGCAGCAGGAGAAAATGTCGCTGGAGAACCAAACACACCAGGCCACAGCTGACAAATACAAACTGCTGAAAGAGGAAAACGACAGGTCGGATCAGATATGAATAACATGCTTACAAGATGATTAAACACCTTAAACTTTTGATGTTTTTCTTAAATCATATGTTTTTATTAATTAAGAAAACTCTTTTCGTATCTCTGTACTGAGGGAGACCCTGTGCTTTCTCCTCAGGCTGAACACTACTTATCGTCAGCTGTTAAAGGACAATGAAAACCTCCAGCTGGACCATAAGAACATAAAGAGCCAGCTGAACAGCGCCAAGCTGGACCAGACAAAGCTGGAGGCTGAATTCTCGAAGCTGAAGGAGCAATACCAGCAGCTGGACATCACATCCACCAAACTCACCAACCAGTGTGAGGTGAGAAGATTCATCTCTCCTCTTCTCTCCTCACATCTCCTCTCAATTCCTCCGCTTTCCTCTGTGTTGTAGGATTATTTTCCTCCCAAATGTCTCATATTTGTTGCTCGGGCAGGTTTTCTTAGCATCTCCTTGTTATATGTTTGTGTGTTTTAGTTGTTGAGTCAGCTGAAAGGAAACCTGGAGGAGGAGAATCGTCACCTGTTGGACCAGATTCAGACACTGATGCTACAGAATCGCACACTGCTGGAGCAAACGATGGAGAGCAAGGACCTTTTCCACGTAGAACAAAGACAATACATGTAAACCCCAATAAATATATTTACTTCCAAACTGACAGCAAACCTGCTGTCTGAGCTGTCAGAAATTATTTTAATAATTCATCAATTTGTTTTTTAATGGGACACTAAAAAGCAAAGTGGTTGATTTGATTGAAGGACAGTTCACGTTCTCTCCCATTAATTTTCCTTTCTTGTTAACGTCTCAGTGACAAGTTGAATGAGCTGAGAAGACAGAAAGAGAAGCTGGAGGAGAAGATCATGGACCAATACAAGTTCTACGACCCCTCACCTCCACGCAGGTAAAAAAAAAACCACACCTCCTCTAGTAACAGGGGCAATAAAAATATTTTACAGACCAACCCAAACAGCACCAGAAATTGCTTGTTGACTCATATCTGGAAGGCAGGGGAATATCAGAAAACACTCACCCTGCAGCCTCAGAAAGGGATACATCAAATATTTATGGTCTGCAGAGCTTTAAGCAACTATATATACTGCAATATTTTTTATCTTCAGAAGATTTAGAGGATGAAATAGAGGCTTAAAGAGAGCAGAGAGCACACATGAAACAAGTCAGTCAGTTAGAATCTGTTGTTTTGACTTTCACAGCCTTATCTTTTCTCTTTGTTCCTTATGCCATCTCTGTCTCACTTCCTGTACTGCTCCCGTGTAGGCGTGGCAATTGGATCACTTTGAAGATGAGGAAGTTGATCAAGCCTAAGAGCCGAGAGAGGATGCGCTCTCTCACACTGACTCCCTCCCGTTCAGAGATGGGCGACGGTTTCCTCTCCTTACCTCACGACAGCCAGGACAGCTCCTCCATCGGCTCCGGCTCCAACTCGCTGGACGACAACCTGACACACAAGAGAAGCAGCAGTGAGTACAGGGGCAAAACACACACACACACACACACACACACACACACACACACACCTATATGCTCTCATATGTAGACACAAGGATCAAAATCAGTGTGGCATCAGTGAACAAACAATACATGTATAAAGTAACTGTGATCAGACTCAGACTTTATTTCATACACAAATGCACATTCAAACAAAGCAGCTAACAAAAAAGTAACCAGCTACTTTCATTTAATGCTGAACACCGAGAAATAAAGACACACAACCACAGAAAACACACTTCTGCTTTGTGTTTGTGTGCGTGCGTGTGTGTGAGTGTGTACAGGTTGAGTGGTTGAGTGGGTCTTTCCTCCCCTAACTACTCCTTTATCTTTCTCTCTCTCTCTCTCTCTGCAAAGGGAGGAGAGGGCAGCAGTCCCATGCCCAAGGGCAGGGTTCCACCAATGGTATGCTGCGGATGGGGAGGGTGGGCGGGGTTTCTGACCCGACTGTCATGACTCTCAGGGCATGTTTTCGTGAGTCCATTGTCTGTGTCACTCAGCTGTCCTAGAGGTTTTCTATGGTTAAGCTGCACAGCACAGCAGGGTCGACTCTGAACGTTGGACCTGGTTTGAAAAGTAGATGCATTTCCTGTATTTGAAACAATAGAGAGGGCACTTTTTCTGTAACCTGACCCAAAAAATAAAGCTCTTTGTGGCACCACGGGAAGCTGCATAAAATCTGATACTTGAGTCAGATGAGTTGGGGCTCAAAATAAAAGGTTATAGAAGTGCAAAGTTCCCTTTTAACCATGTTCAGGTAGATCAAGTGCATCTCGAGTGGTTCAAATACTGGAAAACACCTCGGGTACCTTTCATCTCAGGTCCACTTCCTTCCTAACTTCTCCTCTCCATCAGGGTCTCAGATTTTGTCAGCTCTCAGTTGAAGTCATGCTAACCTGCTGGTCTGTGCAGTTCACCTGTAGGTAGCAGAGAAACGTCCTCTAACGTAGCGTCTAAGCTATTAAAAGGTGCAATGCATTGTGGTTGACATCCAGTTAAATTGCATCATTATGATGATTGTCTGGATTTGGTGGAAGACAGAATAGAGAATACAGGCTGAAATAAACAAGTAGGTGTGTTTGTTTGATAATAAAACTGTAAAGTTGTGTTAAGTTATGCAGTTCTATACTGTGTAAAAACAGGAAGCTATAATTAGCAGAAGTAGGATAACACAAGTGTGTCGGTATATTTTTCCCACAAGTGGGTTAAGCCAAGGACCACAGAAACTTGTAGCTAACACACACTGTAAAGTACATAATGTATTTTTTAGTAAAAAGTTAAAAAAAAGTGCTATAAAAGAAAGTAAATGAACAACATGACATCTCACGCTCCCTGATGCTGCTCTTCTGCCCTTTGACCTTTTCACTCTCCTGATTGCACCCTTTAATATTCTCCATCCTCTGTGTTTCATGTGTGGTGACGTGTCGTCGTGTTTAGTATGAAAATCCTCTGAAATCAGTTGCAGAAAAACAACACATGTGATCGCTAACCTGAGAGTGAATGTGTGTGCAGATGAGATGTGTGTATGTGTGCGTATTTGCATATTTGCATTATGTTTACATTTGTGCACTTTTATTTTATTTTTTCATAATGTGTCTCTGCACAGAAGTCTGCCCTTTAAAAGTATTATTCAGGCTTTAAAGGAAGCTTTGTTGTCAGCTCAAAAACACTTTAAAAAGTCTGTTTTTTATTTAAAAATTGCAAATTTGAAATAAATTATCTTTTACTAATAGAGATAATAATGTACATAACCTTCCTCACACAAGGCTCACGATATAAAAAGTCTGTTTTTGTGTTCAGCTCCATTCACTTCTCGTAATGCTTAAATATTTGTAACAGTGTTTCTATGAAATCTTGAGAGGGGAGTTTATTTGTATGGATTTAATTACCTAAAACTTTATAAAATACAAAATTCAGGCTTTGTACACGTCTTCTATCATAGTGATTGTGTGTGTTACATTGTTGTCTGTTGTCCAGTCGAGTGTCCGGGGGCTCAGCTCTCTCTCACAATCTCTCCCCTGACTCTCTTTGTAAAAATGTTAACCACATCCCTCTGTTCTGCCCTCCTGTTTTTTGTTTTTTGTTTTCTCCTCCTCTACCTCCCTCGGGCTTGTTCTGTCGCTCTTTTCTCCTCCTGTCTGTCTGTCTGTCTGTCTGTCTGTCTGTCTGTCTGTCTGTCTGTTTGCCTGTCGGTCTCTGGCTGCGCTCTGACAGCTATAAAAAGGTTGCCTTTCATGAGGAACAGATCCAAGGACAAAGACAAGGCCAAAGCCATCTACCGGCGCTCCATGTGTAAGACCTCCCGTTAGCCGCCACGCTAGCTCTCCTGCTCTCCTCCTCCGCCTCCTCCTCCTCTGCCTCCCTCCCATCGTCACACTGGGAGAAACAAAGGAGGAACAGTCACTGATTTCATGGTGGTTGCAGTGTGGGGATGTTACAGCAGTTTAAGGTTTCAGTCGAGGCTCTTAAACTGACTCAAACTTACAGTCTTTCATTTTTTGAGGTTGTTTTCCACTTAATTTTTAAGACATAGGTTAAAGTATTTCAGTGGTAATTTTATCTGAAATCTGATGCTTAAAAAAGGATTTATCAAAGATTTAGGAACCCACATGCTGAAGCTGGATATCAGTGACTTGTTCTTATAATTTTCTCTTAGTAACCCCCACCTCTCCGTCACTTACCCCCACCCTGCGTCTGCCGCCTCCACTCCCCATGTAGTGTGTCTCCTGTTAGCTTTTACCAGCTCTTCATCAGTGTAGTGTCACTTTGTTCTCACTCTTAGCAGATGAATGAAAAACACAAACTTCACTAACATGAAAATGAAAAAATGTTTGTACAAGAAGCCGAATGCAGAAGCTGATGAGCTTTCAGTGACTGTGGGAGTCGCTATGCAACGGGCAACTTACCGGGCAGCTCTGTCATGTGCTCCGTGGTTTCATTTTTGTTTGTGTATCTTGAATGAAAGGCTTTGTGTGAGTGTGAGGGGGCTTTTTTCTGGGGGGGTGAGACTGCGGGTTTGCCTTTCATGCACCTGTGGTGTTTGCTCCCATCTTTGATTACAGCATGATTTTAAAAAAAAAAAAAAAACGCCTGATCGCCGCTGCTCGCACTCACCATGGAGGACTTGAAATGGAGCCTGTCCTCTCTCTCTCTCTCTCTCTCTCTCTCTCTCTCTCTCTCTCTCTCTTTTTCTTCCTCTGTCAGCGTGCTGCATTTCAGATCTTATTCTGCTGACATGGACTTGCCTCGTTTGATTCTGGCTCTCGTGTGTCTGCTGCTCGGAGCAGATCTGCATGCCTTCGTGCCTCTCAGCCGTTGCATACAGCTCAGTAAACAAAATGCATAAAGACAGCGGCCTCTCAGAAAGATGTATCACCTGTCCCAAAAAAAAAACTGTCTGTTTGAGATGAACCAGGTAACAAAGGATGTCAAACCATGCAGCTGCCATCTTTATGCACTTTGAATCTTTTTAAGATGTCTGCATGTGACATGAAGTCCATGAGGTTTGGTCTGCTGAAGATTATTTATTATCATATATTAATTAAGACAGACCAAACTGTAGTTGGCAAAAAGAGCTCATACAAGGAGAATTCCTGCTCTCTTTCCATGCCTGCTACAGGAGTTCAGCTTTGTCTTCTATGAGGCTGCTGCTTTAAGAAACTGAACAAGAAAAAGATTAAAAAATAAATATTTGAGAGCATCTTAAGCAATCTGTGGGACTTAAAAAGCATCTTGTATCCCTGAATCAACAAGTCAAAGGGGGGAAAAAATGTAAAAAAAACCCAGTAGATTCCTTTAAATTCTTTCAGCTAAAAAAATCTGTCCTTGACTTGACGTGAACTGATAAGACAAGTTTAAACGTAACTTTCTGTTTCTGTTACTGTTACTCATTTCCATGCCTCCGTCCATTCAGCCATGAACGACCTGCTGCAGACCATGGCGGTGGCCGGCGGTCCTGGAGCTCAGTGGGCGGGCAGCATCGAGAACCTGGACAACACAGAGGGCGGGGACGCCGGCACGACGGGCGGCGGCAGGCGCAGCGGGCAGCACATGAAGGAGCTCGCCCTCTCCACCAACGCCATCGACTGTGCCGCCCTCACGCTGCCAAGTGCAGGGCGTAGCAGGGCCAAGCTCCGGCTCCAGGTCAAAGGTCAGGATGCTTGGTTTGTCTGTGAAAGGGAGGTTGAACAGACATATTGAGTGTGACAAACCATTATCAGGAAAAAAGCTGGATATGCAGATGATTTGGGGTTTTATTTTGTCCATATGTGGTGGAATAAACTCATTTTGAGAGAAGTATCATATGAAAATGGTGAAGTTTAGACAGATGAGAGCAAAGAAAAGTGGTAATAGCATCAATCTCCTCTGTATCTCCTCAGATAACATCTCCTGTGAGGATGTTGCCGACTCCTTAGATGACCCCAAGAGTCAAGGTAAGAGTTGACATCATTATCCAGCTGTATGTCTGTTTAATGAAAAGAAAAAGGATGTGTAATTTGCAGCAGCGTTTCAGCAGCAGCTGTGAATCTAAATGTTCCCAAACAACAATGAAAAAAGACTGAAAACCCCCCCAAAAAAAGCAGGTCACGTCCTCAACAGTCCCACTGCTAATCTTTGGGCTCCCTTCCTGCTGTTTGATTAAGCCTGATCTACAGTTTGAAAAAAAAGCAATTTTAGTGAAGAGCAAAAGGAGAAAGAGGGAGATCAGCCTGCATTGAAAGTAGGATTGCTCTAATTCAGGCTTTAGGAGGTTTTCCAGGGCAGTTAATCTGCAGCCAGGCGACTCTTCATCAGTTCTCTACTGTGCTAATGTAGATGACCCAGTTGTTCAACAGCCACCAAACTACTGACACACATTCCTGTCACTTTAGAGAATCCTGCATCCTACTGCCATCAGTTTTCTCACTTATGCAGTGTTTATATGGACTCACTGCTACTTTGCAACACAGTATTGACTTTTTTTTTACTCTCCTAGTTTCCAGGACAGAGTAGTTGTGCCCAACTTTGGATGCTACTTAGCTGATGAGTTCCCAGAATGCTCTTATAAAAGCCAATACATCATTGTGGGACCCACTTTCCAGTACGTCCTCATAATGGCTGGAAACTCTCACCCACTCTCCCACACACTCCAGACGTTGCTTTCAATGGTATATGATGCAATAATCAGCCATTAAATCATCATCTAAAGAAGTTATTGATTCTGTGCTTCCCCATTTCCGCAATTTCGTCTTTTGTTTCCATCTCTGTCTCAAACCATTAAGAGATATTAAACTTTTGCTTGTTTTTGTTTTGCACTGTTGGCAGCATGACCGAGCAGTGTGATGCGTCACAACCAGGGTGTGTGTTGAGTCATGTATATATATGTGTGTGTGTTTTATCAGGCCTGCAGGTGTATAGCGGCGCTGAGCCAAGCGTTAAGTGCAGAGTTCCCTGTAACATCTGTAGTAAGTGACCATGACTCGGGGCTGAGTTGCACTCTGGGCTGTTTTTTTTTAGAGACACACAGAAGGTTGACAGTGACCAGCGCAGTAATTATTCATTAGAAATTCAAATTTGGTGTCGCTCATCTCCTGAAAACAGGTTTGAAATGATTTCACGGTCTCCGATTTTCCTGCTGAAACTGTCAAATACAGTCAAGGTCACATTGTCACCGACCTTTTTCTTCTTTTCTTCCTCCTTAATTCTTCCTCAGTTTCACACAAAGCACAAAATCTCCCATTTTTTTCCCCTTTTTATGCTAATTTTCTTGCTTCCTCTCCGGTCGTCTGTTGGTCAGTTTTGTCTCTCTCAGTTGGATTCAGGTGTCTGGGTTTCCTCCGTCAGTAGTCGCTTTGTTTATTCACTGAACATATTGTGGTTGCATCCTGGCACCGTGCCGCCCTTCCTGCCCCTCTGCCTGGCATGTGCCATCTGCTGCCCCAGCAGGAGGCGCTCTGTCAAACCGTCAGCGTGCACATACGTGTTACTCTTTGTGTTAGTGCATGTCTATGTGTTTACATGTTAAGTGTATATATATCCTAACTGTGTGTGTGTCTGTGTCTGTGTTTGTGTGTGTGTGTGTCTCTTCCCTCTTGTCCCTTACCCAGCCTCCAGACCCTCCAGTCTCCATAGCAACAGGACCACCAGTAGTAATAGTAACAATAACTCCTACCTCACTTCTCCTGTGGAGGGTAAAGGTATGATCCTCCTTACCTCACCCCTCCTTCCCCTTCTCCTCCTCCTCTTAACTAACCACTTTCACCTTTCTTTTCTTCTCCTTTTCTTTTCCTTAAATGTTTTTACTCAAATCTTTGTCAGCGTGTCAAAGTTAAATGTTGAGGGTTAGTTTTTCCCTTGCTTTTTTTATCAGCTTTGAGTCTCTATTATTTTACTGACGTTGAAGATTTGCTAAGAGAACCAGGTGGGCGACGGGGTCACTTTAATTGCATTGTAGCTAAGAAAAAAAGGATAAATCATTCAATATATTTACTACTGAATGCAGGTTGTGATGTAGGCTCAACAAACAACTCAACTTTTCTAAAGTCCTTTATGATGATGGAAAGTGTTATTAATGAACTTTCAAAGATCTATAAGACATGTCAGTTATAAAGACTCAGTCAGCAAGAGCAAACAACAAAGCAGTATATTACAGTATCTGGCAGTACATTTTGACTTTTAAATGGCCTGATTTATGTATAAAGTAAAGGTAAAGGCAGTGAAGGAGAAGAGTGGTTCAATCAGTCCCTCTGTCTCCTCCCCCAGGCACGGTGAACGGCAGCCTCAGCAGGCCTCACAGTGAGAGCAGCGGAGAGTTCAGCCTGAGTTTGGACCAGGAGGTTTGGTCCAGCAGCGGCAGCAGCCCCGTCCAGCAGCCCACCTCCTCACGCTCCTCACACCAGAGCCCCCTGCAGCTGTGCAGGTCCCTCGACACATCAGCCGCCGCCGCCGCCAGCAGCCTCGGGCAGACGCCGATCAGAAGCGACGAGGTGCTTTCTCTGCAACAGTTCCTGGACGAGGGCATCGATCCTGCAGAGGTGAGGACTTGGTGATAAGTTAATGTTGCTGCTGCTTCTGTTTTCTCAATTTATAGTTTTGATTTTTAAGGCTGAGATGATGAAGAAATTAATGACTTTTAGCAAAATTTACATCAAAGATCTAACGGTTTGATATAAAAGGATGAATACTTGACTGAGTTGGAGATGTTTGCTCTGTCCTCTGCAGTCTGGCAGTCAGGAGAACCTCACTGTAGACTCTCCTCGCCTTTCCACTTCCTCTGAGCACGTGCAGAAAGAGCGAACCACAAAGGGTCGGGGCATTTTACGCTCCTCCAGCGGGAAAGCGGCGCCGGTCAGCTCTGATCGCCCGCCGAGATCCGCTGGACAACCGGGTCGCCCAACCCTGCGTAAGGCGGAGAGCACCCGTGTAAAAGGCTCCGCCCCCATTCGCTCCAGCCTTTCATCGCAGAGCAAAGCCACATCTGTCTCCGAACGCCTGGACAGTGCCTCCTCCACGCTGCCCCGGGCCAGCAGCGTCATCTCCACCGCTGAGGGAACCACGCGGCGCACCAGCATCCACGACCTGCTCTCAAAGGACAACCGGCAACCCGTGTCCGTCGATGCTTCTCCTCCCGTCGCTTCCGCCAAGGCTGGGGTTCGTTCCCAGCCTACACCCAGTGAGTACCACCCCAACAGCACCAACCTAAAGGGACCCCTTACCACCACCACCACCTCCACCACCACCACCACCCCACTACCCAAGTCACACAGCTTACCCTGTCATAACTTGGAGGATGGCGACCTCTCCACCCTCGAGTCTTTCCTCGGCCCTTCCTTCACTGTAGAGTCCGTCTTCATGGACTCCATCTTTAGCGAGTCGAGCAAAAACCTCCCCTTCCTCTCTCTAAACCCCACCCTAGTCAGCAACATCAGTGGGCCTCCTGTTGCAAATAAAACACACCCTCCACCCGCCCCCAACCAGGCTTCTCACAGCCAATCAAATGGCCAGATGAGATCCAGCCCAGCCAGTCTAAAAGAGTATAACGAGGGCGTCGAACCCAACCGTGTGAATAATTCCGACCAATCACTGAACCCAGAGGACAACCAGTCCCTGTGGTACGAGTACGGGTGTGTGTGAGCGACAGGGAGGTTCTGGCTTCTCAACCAGACTTGACTTAAAGAGGGAAAAATGACAGGATGGATAAAAATCAAATCCTCCTCTGCATGTATTTATTAGAGCACTGTCTATCTCTGTTTGGTGTTTTTGTTTCTTTTCTTTTCTGTTTTTCCATGGTGCTGATTGGTGAATCGCTACTTTGTTGTTTCTTTTTTTATTTTTCTGTCTTGTTCTTTTCTCCGCGGTGGGATTTTTTTATTCAATATTTTTCTGTTCATATTAACGTTTCCCATCAAATCTGTTTCACTGGCTAACAATACACTATTATCTGTTGTTTGGGGTTCATGCAGAGTTTGAGATTATTATTTCTGCTTCCAACTTCAATCTTAAATCAGCAGTGAATAGTAAATATTAAAGATTCAATAAATCTTTTACCAGGATTCATTAAAAAAACAGGACATCTTAGTGTCACAAATGAAAAACCCAAATGACAAATGTTCATGTGTCAGATAATAGGTTCACTTTCCACTTCCTGTTTGTTCTGTATGATGACGTTTGGGATTTTGTCTTTTTTTTTTTTTTTACTGCTTTTATTTTTTTTTTTGCATCATCCACTAAATTGCACGGCTTCGTTCTGTCACGCTCATTTTGATCGCTGTGATCAAAATGGTTATAATTATCTTCTTTTTTTTGATTCTGTTAATGGTGTGTACTCTCTGTTTTTGTACATTTGACACTTTTTTTCTGTATTTTCTTTTATAACATGAACTGGGGCATTTTGCTCTGGGTCTTGGGTCTTGACGGGCCTCTTGGGCTGAGGAGCAAATGATGAAGCTTCATTCCCAAAATGATCTGAGGGAAGGTAAAGTTGGTTAAGTGAAAGTTGTCAGTGAAGGCAGAGGAGTCGGGTGGTTATTGATCAGGGAGTCAATACAGTAAGTTGTAATAGTTTTCAGTGGTCAGATTGTTTTGCGAATGAAGTTTCACATAATTTCTTTTGGTTTGAGGAAACTTTGATACTCTCATCTTGATGCACCACAACTTGGGAACAGATCATATTTGATTATGTATTAAGACTGACGAGATCTTGTACAGATTGTTGGAATCATTAACTTATAATCAAAGACAAGCACTGCTTCAGGTGCCAATACTAGTCGTACTGTTTGCCTCTAGATCCTTATTTATTTCTGCTTTTTTTTGTATTCTGTACTTGCTGTTTTGAACTTGCTTTACTGTATTTATCCTAATCCACAGCACATGCAGGTATGAATGAAATGAAAATGTCTTTGCCACTGTCGACAGATGTAACATAAACATTGCCTTTGTCCTACAGATGTGGAGGGCAGAAAGTCAAAAAGCAGGAGCGGGGAGCCGCAGCAAAGCTGCTAAACCCCGCCTCCCCCACCACCACCACCACCACTGTGGTCTGACTGCTACCATGCTGTGAGCGCGTGGTGAGTGCGTGCTGCTCGAGCGGGAGGAACGGGGAGGGGAGGAGGGAGGAGGGAGGGGGGGTTCAGTCTTGTCTCCATGGGAACCTCAAACATGGTGTAACAGATGTCGCCCATCCTGCCGTGCGCTTGGGGGGGGGGGGGGGGGGGGGGGGGGGGGGGGGGGGGGGGGGGGGGGGGGGGGGGGGGGGGGGGGGGGGGGG
>JAQMCX010000003.1:19570411-19602426 GCA_029814765.1 Acanthurus leucopareius
TGGGGGGGGGGGGGGGGTTGATGTTTGTTTTCCTGGCTCCCGCCAAATATTTGTTCTTTTTCGTCCCCTTCCCTCCCGTGGCGTTCCCCCCCCCCCCCCCCCCCCCCCTCCTCCCTCCTCCTCTGCTTCTGTAATCTCCCCACTGTCCTGTTTGTCGCCCCGCTGTCCCCGTGGTGCCAAACGCCTGCTCACAAAGCCCGACAGGACCCTCGTCTGCATGGCATATGGGCCGTTTCACCATGTTGCTGTGAGTGGACGAGCGCTCTGCCTGTTTGTGTCCCCCCCGAATCCCCCGACGTGAGGAGTCGTCTGACTCCGGCACCTCGCCTTATCCCTCCTCCATGATGCTTCCTGTGCTTATTGGTGAAGGTGACTGCTGAGTGTTTTCCTGTTGATGGGGGAAAAAAAAAAATAGGCCCTTTGCTGTTTTTTGCAGGCTGCTTCTTGTTGCTGCATGGCTTCAGTGTGGCACTAAAATCCTTCCACCTTCTCGCTCCTTTGACCATGCATGTAGATCCAGGCTGGCTGCTTTCCCCTCTGTACCCCCTCACACATCACAGTCCACTCATAGTATCTCACTTCTAACCTTTTCTCTCTCCTTTTTTTATTAAAAACTTTTTGCGTTGTGTTCTCTTTGTTTCTTTCAACTTTGCCTCTTTACTTTCTAATCTATCTCCTTTTCTCTTCTTGTCTCACTCTGTTCACTCCTCTTTGCTTGCCTGGGACTCAGAGAGAAAGGTGGCCTTGGAGCTGTGTGTCTGAAGCCTAGTAGAGTTAATCTGCTGAGACCGTCTACAGTGAGAAAAAGATTGTATATCCCACTTCTCCCTTTTCTCTTCCCTTTCATGTTTTTTTTTGTAAACTGGGACACTTCAGTAGAGAAAAGTGGCTTCCTTCTCTGTTTTGTTTTTCTTCCTTGAATCAAGGAAACAACAGAAAAATGTTAGAAAAATGTTGCTGTGAGTTTTTTTTTTCTATAAAGACTAAAGCTGTGGCAGATTGCACTGCCATGTCTCCTTCGGTGTGACAGACTTTTAAATGTGCACTAGTCTATACGGACTAAGATTCAAGTGCCAATGTTCACACAGCAGCCAAACGGGCTCTTAAAAACGTACTGATCACTCGATTTTTTGGATCTTCTGTGCAACTTCTTAGTCAGTTTAACCTTCTTCTGCCCATAAAAAAACAAGTCTTTTTTGTAAAAAAGGGCAGCATGCACACGCAAAGACGACTTTCAAGCTCGGACAGAACATTTTCAAAGCATGTCAGCACCAAACACCGACGACTCAACCTGCTATCAGACTGAAGAAACACAATCTGCATGGAGCAATCAATCAATCAGCCAATCACCCCGCTTCCTTTATCCAATCAAAGAGGAGGACAGTGTTCAGTGGGGATTTTTTAACTTGCCAGGATGCCAAATGGACTCGGACTGGAAGCCATGAGAGCTGTGCGATTGGCGTCTGTCGCCTACCAGTCATGAGCGAGGGTCATGTGATCTGAGCGCGAGAGAGAGGGAGCGTTCCAGGTCACCTATATGATAGTTGGCAGCCATAAAAACCCTGAAACAAACCCGACACGCTGCTCATCTTCGCTTGAATCATATGTCATGATATTGCTTCCCATCCTGCTCTGAAACGGAAACTAAAAAAAGCACAGCCGCAGTTCATTAACATGCTGTCACAGTGTTGTGTATCTGCTGTCGAGGAGAGAGGCGTTCAGTGAGGAACCGTGAATGAATCTGACTGGAGTATAGGTGACCTGTAATCGACCCTGTGCTTACTGAACATGTGCAGATTTCTGTTGCTGTGTTGAACATGATGGTGATGATGAGACCCAGTGTTTTTCCTCCTTTTCCACTTTTACATAAATCCATTTGATGTAATTAAAATTCATCAAGACTACCGTGTGCTGTTTGTGTTTTATGTTTGAACCAACAGATCCTGATTCCCTTGATATTTTCAGAAGTTCTTCGTGTTAAAGCAGGAGGTTCGATAGTAGTGACATTCGATACAAATGTGAAAATGTAGAATTTCCCCTTTAACATGACAGAAAATTGTATAATACGCATAATACTTTTCATTTAGCAGCCTCAAAAATATCCTTCCTTTTTAGAAGAGATGTTTACTCAGTTCTGTGGTCATTTTGGAGGCTGTTATGGTGTTAAATTGTACTATAAGGTGTTTCTAACCTGGTAACATTAACCTCTAAAAGATGGTCAGACAGGAATTTTGTCTTTTTCACTCCATTCTTTTTTTAAACCTCTTGCCTACATTACCCAAAATGCAACTCAACTGTTGAAAGGCCCATTAGAACTTAAGTTATGTCATGTCAGTGGTGGATGTCATGGCCTTTTGACTCCAGTCTCCAGCAGACTGGAATCAATGCAGAGTACTAAAAACTGCAGTTCCTCGGATGTCCACTTGAGGGCCACCTCCAAAAGCGAGCTAATCCCCTCCCAAAAACTGGTGGTTTTTCGCCTTAAAAATATCTTTTAAAATACTTTCAGGTCTAATTTCAGAAAATTTTGTCAACTACCAGTTTTTTTTAATTAATTTTTTTGTATAAAATGCAGAACTGAGATTTAGCAAAGGGAAGCCATTGTGTGAAAAGAGGAAATATATTGATTAAAGTGTTCATGCACACCTGTGATTCACCTACACAGGTGTTTTTGACATTGTAGCTGATTTTCAGGACTATGTGGGTGTTCACAGGTAATATTTGACAGAGATCTATTCTGTTCTTGTAGCTTCGTTCCTGTTTACTTTTTTTTAAGGATGAGGTAGCTTAATATATCTTTGCCATTGTTTGTTGTACAAGAAGTTGGACAACACTGTTTGATTTCCAGCACGACTGATAAAGCGTCATTTCCATACATCACGTCCACGGTGGCGAGTCTGTTGAGGGAAATGGGAGTGAATCACACCATGCTGGACCTGAGTGATGAAGGAATGATATCACAGTGAATCAGAGGTATGTAAACACCCACATCTTTACACCAACACCTACGAGCTGAAACTTAAAGAATGGTTCACACTGTTTGTCAAGTCTCTCCTGTTACACGAGGCAGATTGACGGTCTGCTCATCCCAAACTTTGACTTTTAAGTAAAACTAAACTAATTCTGTAAGACTGTGTTTTCAAAAAAATCCAGCCAGAGAGTCTAATGCTTGACAAAACATGTACCAACTCTTTAATCAAATTTTAACCTAAAAAGAAAAACGATCACTGTATGTAAAAAGATGCTACTTGCCATGAAACTCCTGTAAAGCTCAGCTTTAGGTTGATTTGATAGGTCATTGGTCCCCCTAGTGGTAACTTTTCGTACTGCAGTTAGAACAGACTGAACAGAACCTTGATTAAGTTTACGAAGGACAGCTCTTTTTTTTTTTTAAAAAAAAGAAATAACTTTTAATATGGTCAATTTTCTATGGTTATATGGTCAAAATTAATAAAAAGAATTAAAATTTCAGATGTAACTGAGTAGCATATATGTAACTAATATGAAATCTTCAAAGTATCTTTCTTTAATAAAAAAAGGTCCTTTTTTTTCATCATTTGCTAAAACTTAAGTCAAAAAACAATGTATTGGTAATCATTATTTAAATAGATACAGATCAAGATATTTAAATCCTACATTATATTTTATTATAGTGTAAAAAAAAGTTTAATGAATAAACCATAGTAGTTATAGTTATAGTTTGAGAACCACTTGAGAAAGACACATTTTTTTAACATGTAACATGAGAAACACAAACATCAATATTTAAAATGTATTCATAATTAATGCTAAAATTTTAAAATATTAACAACGATATGAGGAATAACCATCCAAAGACGTCAGGTTTTAATGTATGATGTTTATTAACTGTATGGTCATGCAAAAATCCAGCATCCAATTGAAACTCAAAGAGTATAGACACATGTAGCCCCTTTTACTTAAGGTTACAATGCAATAAATTTACTTACATACAAGCTAAGGCTTTTGCTAATCTTTTATGCATTTTAGATGTGAGATAACTTGAGATATCTCTGACAGAGCCATTTCATAACCTTGAGGATGCAAGTAACATAGATTTCCATTTCTTTATCAAGTAAACAGTGAAAAATTACCAGAAAGTAGACATGCATATTTCCATTTGTAAAACTGCATATATAGTGTTGCTGTTTGTGGTTTTTCATTATCCTTTCCAACTTTTCCTTTAAGCATTTCAAGGATCTTTTCTTTCTCTCAGTTCAGTCGGGTTTGAATCCAACATAGAAGACACTTGCAAAAGTCTTTTGACAAATGTCTTATATGTGGAGTTTATTTTAGTTTCTTGTATTTGCATTTTTAAAACAAATTTCATATGAAGCAAAGCAGACACCCAGTTGCTTTGCTGTCTTTAAATAATCTCTCTCTTGTATGTCGTTGGTGCACTTGGCCCACAGTTATTCTGTTACATTAACTTAAATTTGGCAACATGTCCTTTATACATGAGTGAGACTCCAAATTTGATACCCTGTCATGTTAAAATGTGATCTGTTGCAATGGATGTCAATAACAGTTAAGCTTAAACTGGGAAGTCACTCTGTGGTATAAATATGGAAGCAAAAACAGATCATAACATTTAAATTTTGGAAGCAAACAAACCTTAAATTTGGACATAAATTGAACACACATTGATTTTTAGCAGTAATTAAGTACCACTGAATTTATGGCATTAATATACTCTGAATTTATGTGTTTACACTGAATTCTAATGAACACATTGTAACATCTGATCATTTCAACAAGGTAATTTCAAGTTGTTTGATTACAAAACTTGTTTTGAACACATCAAAATGTCCAACATGCATGAAAGCTCCTTTGACCCAAATAAATTCTTGCAGATGTTTTCAAAGTAAAACATTTAAGTGCAATCAATTCAGCGGTATTTAAAATGTACATTAAGTATTCTGAATTAATTCCATATCAGAATGAGATGATGCTAATATATTTATCATGACCTCCCTCCCTTCCCATTGAGTTTATGAACTCATCTAAGACCAGACTGTGAAAATATGTACTTTGCCACCATGCCAAGGTTTATATCTACTTGGCAGCTAGAACACTCCAGACTTTGAACTGTGTCGAAGTAATTGCACCAAGAAACCAAATGTTGACTCTGAATTTAAATGTAGATAAGATAAAGTTTCAAAGCATTTGACAGATTTAGACTTGTCATAGCGTGAAACGCTCAGGTGTAACTAATAACTTCAATGGCTCTGTTTTATTTAGTGCCTCAGAGTCCAATAACAAAACTGTGGAACCAGCAAAACTAAACTAAACGCAGCCTGTATTAATGTGGCCTTTTGCTCTTGTGCTTTTCCTGCTGCGTCATGTCAAAATTTCAGCTGAGTGTCTGTTTTGGCCTCATATTAATGATTTAAAAATGCAAATTGAAACTTGATCCAGCTGTTCAAACATTTTTGGCAAACTAACTTTGCAGCTATCTGTTCCCTCGGATCAGTTTCCCTCCTTTCAGATTATCTGTAAAGTTTGACTGCATCTCCCTTTTCTAAACATCCCCGTGACTGTGTGGAAATACACACACAACGAAAGAAAATCAGTGGCATCAACAGATGAACAGGGCCGGAGCCCACAGCACAAACAGAACTACTTAGAGCCATGAAAACATCACATCATAGGTTCAGTACTGGTTTCAACACAGGTCGTCCTCATGGTGCAAAAAGTGTGTGTGTGTGTGTGAGTGTGTAAAGGGGGTGTGGGGGACACAGTTTTATGGCATGACGGATATGTCACAGCACTCAGAAGCACAAGTGTTGGATACAGGAGGGCGGGTCTCACGCATGATTCACAACGTTTCTTTTAAAAATCTGCTAGACTGCGTCTGTCGGTACAAAGACAGTGATATGTGACGATATGACGCATCATCGTGGTTTCAGCTTCTCCAACAGCAGCAGCCAAAAGTAGAGCGTGAGTTAACTACGGAGCAGCGAAGCACAGAGACGGGACACACAGGGCAAGCCTCACCCCTCCGCTGGTACAAAGTCACACAGAGTTTCTACGACACAGTGAAAACGAAACAGTGCTGCAGACATTAAAACCACCGACACACAGATATGTTTTGTCCTCTTTTTAAAGGGAGAATCTTTGATCTCATGTGCTTATATGTCGCTGTGGATTTGAATATAATTAGCCACTGGAGAGCATAGAGGGATTTTTTTTTTTTTTTTTAAGTCTCCAGGTTTCAGCATTCGTTGTGTGTGTTGATCAGTGTGTTGATCAGTGTGTGAGGGGAAAGAAATAAAAAAAAGGGGGTGTGTCAGTCCCAGCCTCCATTCACTTCAACCATTATTTTTTTTTAAAGTTCTACCTAAAACAACTGAGAAAATATCGACATCAAAACACTAACAACTACGACATTATCGACAGAAACTGTGACAAAAAAAGGGACCAAACCATTGATTGCCATCGGCGAAGGTCCCTCAGCCCTCGAGCCGGCATAGCCCTCTTCCCATAATGCCTTTTTGTTTTGTCCAGTCCCTTTTTAACATGCTTTTATAGTGGCAGGACTTCACACAGAAGTACAGCAAGCCAAGACGGACAACATACACCTTTTTTTAAAGAACACAATCAGAACAAGAGACAGGCATAAGGGTGACATCATCATCATCATTATCATCATCACATGGCGTGGTGCTACTAAGACAGTAAAGGGGCTGGTTCGCGAAGGTCACAAGAGTAACAGACGTGGAGAGTGTACGAGGCAGGAATGATGGAAGTCGAGGGGCAGAGGTAGGGTGGAAGGAAAGGATTGTGGCGAGCGTAACCTGAAGTTGCAGAAAGGTTCACTCCCTCAGAAGAGCGAACGCAACAGCATCGAGTCTCAAGTGTCTGTGCAAAAACAGTACAGGCCATTAGATAGTTCAAATACGTCATGCTTCACGTCAAAAATACACAAAAAACAGATGAAAGAAAACTCGAAACGTTAATGTGAGAGTGAGTCCGTGCTGTCAGATTAGGTAGTACAGAGAGGTGAGGAGCTTTAGACTTTGATGGCGCCTCCTGGTGTTCGACTCCAAACACTGCAGGTCAGACGGGTGGAGACCTTCTGCAACTTCAGGATGAGCTGGCCTGGATGTCGTCTAAAGCTCAAGACAGGCTCGGCACTAAAGGCTGGAGCCCAGCGACCTTGAGTGTGTGTGCGTGTGTGTGTGTGTTTGTATTTACACATCGGGACCTAAATGCTAAAAAACAAAAAAACACCCACCGTCATGCTTAACTCCCCCCCACACCCTTAAAGTAAACCATTTTTCCCCTTTGTGCCTATATAAATATCTTTTTATACACAATTCTTTTAAATAAAATCCCCCTTTTGATTAAAAATGATCTTTTTTTCAACACAAAATACTTTAAAATATATACCTCAAGCGATAAAAACCAACAGCCTCATAACACATGATACAAAAAGACAAAATAAAAATAAAGGTCCCTTCAGTAACATCTCACAACGCCTAAGCCCCTTTAAAACTCTGTGAACAGATGCTAAAACCTGATGCATAAAATAGGTTTTAAATTCTGATATTAAGTAGATATTAGCTTCTCCTGTTCCCAAATCCCCTCCCACATAAACCTGTTAAATGTAAAACAATCAAAACTTCTATGAAAGTAGGCGTTCTGCTTCTTTCTTGAGACAAAACAAAGCAGAAATCACATTTTTCCACATATTTCTTTCTGTCTCAGTCCTATTAATGATGTGTGTGAAGTGTACATGTTTTTCTGTTGTTTATATATATATATATATGTATATATATTACTTTTAACATGTTAATACTTTTCCATACAGCAGACAAAACAAAGATAGGGGAAATAAAGGCCATGGGAGAAAAGGACCAGGACAGCATCACCCCTGTGTCGCCACCAGAAGCATGCACCACCTGCGGGAAGGGGGCAGACATCAGCCGGGCCCCCAACCTCATCTAGCTAGGGTTGGACTGGATTGGTGTTGGTCTGTGTGGTCGGTCATTCAGTCGAGCTTTTGAAATATGCATTTTTTGTTTTTTTCTTTTTGTAAATTTATCATGTATTTTTCCCGCTTTTGTGTTTTTACAGCTTTCCAGGCAGCCTCTTCCCGGCCAGGATCCAGGCACCAATCCGACCACGGAGGATAAATGCTCCAAACAGTTTAAGAGTTCAGGCAAAGCTGGAGGAGGAAGAATACAAAGGTTAGTCTCCAAACTGCCTTAATTGCAGAAAAAGTTCTCATTTAGCCCCGCAGGTATCTATTCATGCAGATACTCCAGTTCAGTGGGGGTGAAGTGAACTTTTTGAAGCTTTTAATTGCATCTTTCCAGAAAAGATTTACTCATTTAATTGCAAGCTGTTGGAAATATCCTCCCTTTCCAGCGTTGGATTAGAAAGTTAGTTTCCAGCAGTATCTTTAACTTTCCAGAAGCCACAATCCCACATTCACATCCACTTCACGCTGTCATTATCCAGCTGTGCAGAACTGAGTATTCAGGGTTAGAAGCTCTTTCTCAAGCTCTTTGTTTCATTCTAATGGGTTAGGGTCACTTTTAATGGGAAAATGTCAAACTAGCAACTCTTTTTTAAGTGTAACCCGGCTCAGCTTTCACAGGGACTGTTTCTTTGGTGGAAAGTAGTTCAGTTAAAATTGTCCAGAGTAAAGTTTGTAGATTACCCAGAGTAAAGGAGACATTGGGCCTCATATAAGAACACATCCTAAACTTGATTTTTGACCAGTCTGGTTCATACTAACGATTAAAGTCAGATTCATCAAACTCTCTAAACAGAACAAACCTGCAAAATGCTTTGTAAGACTATTACTCTGATTTTGTGTAAGTTTGTCATGGAAAGAAAGAAAACTTTACAAAGCAGAGCTACAGGTGATGCTAGAAATTAAACACAAAAACATAACAGTACAGTCAAATTAGAGATACATGTGATGTATCACAAAATACATAGGAAATGGTTGAACATGAAGTAAGGTACCAAAAATGCTTTTTAAGGCTTTGCTTTGCAGAGGCTACATGCTGCATATAATGGAAAATATAATGCACTCTTACATAAATATTCTAAGATACAAAGAACCTGTGCAAAGATCTTTACAGTCGAGTCTCTTGCATGCAGCATAACGCTCACTGCACCCTCAGACTGTTATAGTCATGAGGTGTTATGACTTTACCTGGGCCTGCTCGTCGGTTCACTGCAGGGGTGCAGCCGGTGCTCCTGAGCAGTGGAAGTGCACATTGAGCCATTTGGCCTCACGACGGTGCCACACACGAGTCTCCTCCGACTGGCAGGAGCGCGGCCGGCCCTGGCTGTCGATGTACTGCGTCAGGCGGATGTAGGCGATGCAGGCGGCGTCCTCGCCGATCAGGTGGACGTGGGGGTTGAGGATGGTGGTGTGCACGGGCTTGCTGTTTTTACTCAGCACTGTGGGGACAGAAATGTGCAGCTAAGCTGTTTGTAAATGGACTTTTCAGGTGTCAGTGTGCAGCTAAGTAACCGAATTCGAAGGCATTTAACATAATTACAGCTGCCACAGGAGACACATTTTGGCAGGAGGAACTAACTATGAGACAACTAAGAAGTGAGTGAATTTGTAAATTGACTTCACATTGACTTGAATGAATGGACATTTTACACGTCTAACATTTCATTATTACACATAATTTCTCTGAAAATTCAGCATGATGTTCAGTATGTTTAGAAATGCTGGAATCTCTGCATAAACATTAAAATTCTGTTGCTGCACAATACACATCAATAAAGATGGACACACTGCAGAGTAAATACTCATCCTACTCTGATGCATTCATACCATAGATTTCAAAGGGAATGAAACATGTTTTTAAATTTAAAGTAACCCTGTAGGGCTTCTGATCACTAGTAGTGCTGTGGAGCATTTTTGTCTCAATTTAGATTTCAGAAAATGAATTTCTTTTAACTTCTAACAAATCATCACACAGTACTAATTTTAAA
The DNA here is from genome assembly GCA_029814765.1 of Acanthurus leucopareius. Taxonomy (NCBI): domain Eukaryota; kingdom Metazoa; phylum Chordata; class Actinopteri; order Acanthuriformes; family Acanthuridae; genus Acanthurus; species Acanthurus leucopareius. The sequence goes on from JAQMCX010000003.1 coordinate 19,580,402, forward strand.
TTTGATTCTTGTCAATAAACCCCCACTACACTGAGGATTCAAAGAGAGCAAACCAGCACTGCAGTAAATTGATAAAGACTCTGTGTGACACTGAAAAACTTACTGAGAAACTTACAGTTCTCAAAGTAGAACTTGTGGAAATCCATTCCCTCCACCAGGTTTCCAAGAGCCTCCGGCTCAAAAGAAGTCAGTCCAGGGTCACAGATTCTCCTGTCAGAGGAAAACATGAACAAACTTAATAATTTATCCTGCAGTAAAAAACGAGAGGACAGAATTAGAAGAGATCAAGGTGGATTTACACCAAAAACGACAACTTAAAAAAAAAACAACTTTTAAAAGAGAATAAAAATTCCTTGTAGACGAAGAGTTTTATTGTTTGATATGTTTGATATGCAAACTTACGTGTAAGCCTCGAAATCCCCGTTGTTGATGGCTTCAATCAACTGCTCTGTCATCTTTATTATTTCCTGTTTACGAGCTGGAAACAGAGAGAGAGGGAAGGAAGTGGAAGACAACCAGCAGAGGTTACAGACGGTCAGAAGCCGTGTGGAAGTAAAACACACAAATCCCGCTCCTCATGTCCTCCCTGAACTTACTTAAAACCTCTGACATTTAAAACCAGTTCATTACACAGGCAACGCCTCTGGTAAATGACATTTAAAGTCACCCTCTGCAAAGCACACCACTCTTTCCCTCTCCATGTTAAACAAAGCGTCAACGGTATCTGATGAGTCATTGTGCCACGAAAATCTAAAGCATCTTTATTGAGGAACTTAATCCTTTAATGGTCTCAGAAAAAAACACAGTCTTCACAGTGATTACAAAGTCATGAAATCTGCAGTTTAGTCTTTGTAGAAGAAGGTTGGATTTGTGTTTTGTACAACAGCTTTTGGGATGGATCTGTTTTTTGTGGTTTTCTGCAAACCTTTGGTGACATTTGGACACACTCCTTAGGCAGGATGAGGCTCATGAGGGTCCATGAAATGTTACTGTACTGAGGTCAGGGTTACCTGTCTCACTGTTTCTTATATCATCGCTGTTGCCCTGTTTTTACCTGATTGCTCATTGATTTTTTTGACGAAAATGTTTTTTTAAAAGGGTTGTAACTTCAAAATATAGTAAGTCAGTATAAAGACTATATTCCAAAGAAAAATTCTGTTTTAATAAAGAAATGTCAGCAATATAGTCTTTACCATCACAGCTCAAATATGCCTTAACAAAAGGCTGAGAAGCTATAAGACTTCAACAAACACAAAACTTCAACCCAAGACAACCAGTTTCAACAGGGAAAACCAGAAATCTTTCACTGTGCACACTCACAAACCCACACCAATGAAATCCAGTGTCACTTATCACTGAAAAACGACAAATTATTTAGAAGACGATAAATAATTACTCAAATACAGCTCATATAGAGAGAATGAGGCATAAAAATCAAATGTTATTCACACCAAAAAAGCACAAACTGCATGCAAACTCTCTGAACATCACTTCAAACTGAGAAGAGAATAAACCGGCAGAGATACTAACATGCAGCTGCTAAGCCAGAAAGAACAGCTAGCAAACCTCCACACCTGCATGTAGCCGTTCATACAGCCAGTTCACCTCCCAAAGTCTTCAAACCTTCTGCCATCATGTGGCACAGAAAGTCAGAACAGACTGTATGAACACTGCTTCTGCACACACACCTCACAACCTGCCTGGCACTTACTCTGCTGCGGTTTACTGCTGCCGCCTGTAGGGGGCGATAGAGCTGCCTCTGGTTCAGGACAGGAGCTCTGAGCTGGACTGGTCTGAGGGACAGTGGGGCTGCTAGCAGCCTCCTGTGGGGGATGAGCTGCAGGCGAGCACAGTCATCCCAGTACCATAGAGTCATATTTAGCAAAGCTGAGGGGTCGTGTGAGTAACTTTTAACATTTGACATTTTTTTATTCAGCATGAACTAAATCAAACAGTGAACAGGAAACAGGAAATCATACTCCAAGGACGAGGTAAGAGATGAAAGTTTGTAGCTTGTAGTCACTCCTGGCTGCCAGTAGATGGCAGCACAGGAGGGCAGAGGGGAACTGGTGCAGTAAGTTGGTGGAAAGAGAGAAGGTCAGAATTTAAATGTTTGTGGTGTTTTACTTGTAAAGTCGATTTGTTGTTGAGGAGGAAAGATCAGAGGGGTTTACTACAAAGCAAGATCAACAGAGTCAGGCTTTCTTAGTGTGAGCTGGCTCCACAAAACCTAAAAACACCAGTCAGAGACAACAGGTAGCACGACGGTGGTTACCAACTTGCTTTGTTAAGTCTGGCTCTGAGGCTCGCTCTATCTGCATCCCATAAGTGAGAGCATTTGGTGCATCATATGACTCTGCTAGTGCAAAAAACATTTCTAGTCGCAATCTGTCCACCTCTACCTATGAGGAATTTTAAAAAGTATTCCAGCAAAAAGCAACACTATGTGGAAATAATGCAAGAAAGCATTTTTCTACAAGCATTCCTAATTCATGCTACCTAATTGCCTTCAGTTGTTTTTTTACACGACAGCTGTACTTTCTGTAGCCCTTAAACTTTACACTTTTGCAGCACTCATGCTGTGTTTAGGTGAGCTTGGCATTAGTAATGACCATTATGGCTTAATAAAGTTTGCATATATCAGATACTACCTCAGCTGAAATTCTATCACATAGATTGATTATTAAGTACAGAGTGTCGCTGTGGAGTTGAGAAGCAAAAGGCCGATTTAGATGAAACTCTGAACGCATCCTTGTCCAGAGCAGGTTAGGTTTGCAGAATAAGATGCCACGATGATCAAGCCAGGTCTACAGAGTCACCTTTGTGACAAGAGAAAACTCTGACTGTATCCTCAACATAACTTGCTAACCCATTGATCTCACTTGGTAGTTCACCCCTCAGGTCACAAAGGTCAGAGCTGAGAGTCGAGTCACGTGAACTTACAGGTGGGTGGTGGGCAGTGAGGAGACAGGGTCCGGGTCTGTTCCTCAATAGTGCTGCACTGGCTTAACACTGCACTGTCTGTGCTAGCAGACTCACAAGCAGCCGCTGCCCCCATCATGAGACAAACACACAAATGCAAACAGATGCACACTCACTGGCAGGCTGAGAAAGGTTATTCTATCAAATATGTTTAAATTAATCAAATGTTTAATCTCTCCCAGAAAATAATTACAAATACTGCCATAAATTAGGCTACAAATTTTTTTTTTCAAATGACAAAAAAATACATTTTGATAATCAATAACTATTCAAGGTTTTGTTTTTTGTTGTTTTCCGGCAAAAATGCCAAACCTTTGATAGTACCTGCTTTTCAGTTGTAAAGGTTCGCTGCTTTTTCTTTGTTATTATTGTAAACTGAATATTTTTTAAGTTTTGTCCAAAAGAAACAATAAATTTACATACATCTCCAGAAAAAGTAGGAAATAATGAAAATAATTAGTACTTGCAGCCCTTCTGTGACTAACATACCTAACACTTTCCCATCATCTAATGTGATGATATTGTCTGTTCTGTCTGACCAAAATCCAAAGGTATTTAATGTTTTTTATTCACATGGTTCTAGTTTGAAAATCAAGATGTCTGCTTTTTGCTTTAAGCTATCAAAACATAACATTACAGTTACCAGTTCATTTTCAACAGCCCAATTAATGAGGTCAGTAAATCAAATTCAGTCAATAAAACTGCACAAATATTTCAACACAACAGTGTAGTATTATAAATCAATTATCAGAACACATCAACACTCCAACACCTGATTTTAAACACCAGAGAGTAAAAAAAAAAACAGCCCACGTAGCCAAACTCAGCTTCAAGGTGAACAACCTTTAAGAAGCTTTATGCACGAACACCAAGGCCACACAGAGATCAGCAGCCTGCTGCGCCAGCTACGTCCAGAGGTAGCTCAGTCTGAAAGTAGTGTGAAGGTGAAAACATGTTCGCAATACATAAGTTTATATCTTGATCCTTATTAAGTGGTGGCATATCAGAAGAGCAGCTAGTAAGTGATGACTGAGGTATAGTTAACTAATTTCCAGTAAAACTTAAGACCAAACAACCAGCCGGTGCAACAAGCTGCAGAAAACCTGTAAGCTGCAGAATATGTGACATTCTGGTCCCTTCAGCCGATCAACCTGTGCATCATGTCAGAGACCTTTGCCTATGTTGACCCTGTGACTTTCTTCATGCTGTTATTTGTACGTGGAAGAGTTGATGCATCCTTGCAGTCTTACAGTTTGTATTTCAGAGAAGGCAAGAGACACTACATTACACTAATCTAGAGGATGATTTCATTTAAAGCACTTTAAAGTACAAAATGCATTCAATCTGAGAGACAAACAGAAGAGAGAACAGGACAAACAGGCTCTTGATTGCATGCCAGGGATGATCCACCATAAGATCGAGTGCTGCTAAACCCACAGAAAGCTGCCTTAAGTAACTGGATTAACTCTTCTCAGGAAAGCTGCAGGCAGTTCTGTCCTACTTCATTCACCTGAAAGCACTGAACGGTCATTCCCGAGCTGAAGACGACTAATTAAAGGCTCAAGTGACGTGTGACGCAGGTATGCAAACACTCACATATACAGCAAGCAGAGCCCACATATGGTGAACAGTGATGAATGTTAGACTGCAGCTTTACAGCAAAAAACCCTGAGCACCAGAATGATGAATAGTTATCCAAAGCATCACAAAGCTGGATTATTTGAGCTTTTTGGCCACTTGGAGGCAAATAACCTCCACAAAAGCTAAACACACCTCTGATATCTTTTCCTTAGAACTGGCAATATTCACTTTTACTGAATCAGCTGATTATCAACAAGTTCTTGACTGATTAATCAGTTGACAGTTTGGTCAAAAACAAAGGTAAGAAAGGTAAAATACAATTCTCATCAAATCCTGCCAGAGCCAAAGGTGATGTGTGCAAACCAACAGTCGAAAACAAAAAATATTCAATGTACTATCATAGAAAACTTTAAAAACTTATACAAAGTTACATTAAAGAACACAAAATCAGTCATTTGAGAGGATTTTTACTAAAAAGTAACATCAATTTGGACAACTTGCTAAAAATCCATTAAGGATGAAACTGAAAACATATTCACATTTTCAATGCAAAAAGCTTAATCCAACCAATTTACATACAACCTGATTAAAAAGGATCAGACTGAAGACAAACAGAACAACTGAAAATAAGCCGGCAGTGAGAAGGTTTTGGCAGAATATTACAAAGATGCGGTGAACTGCTGTTTATTACCACCAGACCACAATGTCATCTGTTTGTACAACAGACCTTAATGAAGGTAAAAGCAGGAAGCTATAAGACAGCAGATCTATAATCAGTGCGTATACCTGCACAGTGTTCATAGCCAGCTGCTGTAATCACCTTTGTCTTTCCTGACATCCTCAAAAGAATCCATCATTTTTCAGAAACTTAACTTGGAGATTCTCCAAGCCTTCATTGTCCTGAATTAAGCTGACTTGACAGTTACCTGAAACCTCATGCATCATCTCAACATGTAAAGTGAAGAAACACTAAACCTCTATGCAATCTGGAGTTTAACAAAGTGACAAATCTTGGACGAGATATCGAGTGAACAAAAACAGACGTAGTAGAGTAGGTGAAAGTTTGATAAGTACCTTTCCTACCTTTCATCTCCTCCTCTTCTGTGTTATTACAGCTCTCTGTGGAGCCCTGTCAGACAGAGAGGAGACAAAGAGAGACCGAAAAGAAAGAAACAGACAGAGAGAAAGAAGGATAAAAGGAGAAAAGAGAGATTGCAAAACAAATCTTTTTTTTTTAATGTGTAAGTGAGACTGAGTTTGGGAAGCTTTGGACACTTTTCCCATACAGACACACAGACAACCAGACGGACAGATGGACGGGTGGACGACTCCCTCCCAGGAGCACAAACCAGCCAGGACAGCAACGCAGAGAGCCACAATTATTAGAGCAACAAAGTGTGTGAGCAATGTGAGATTGTGGAGCTTAATTTAACAGGAAGGAGTGTGTATGTGTGTGTTAGTGTGTAACTGCTTCTTGAGAGGAAGCCAGTGTGGCGAAAGCTTAGTGAGAAAAGTGTCAATGTGAAGAAAATTGTGCTACAGCGTTTGCATTTGATTAGCTAGTGATACTATTACTTTGCAAGCTTGGACACCAACATAACAGCAAAGGCAGCATGACAGTTGGTTTCTATATTAGTAAAAAAGTTTGAGTTTTTCAAGGTCTAGTTGTCAGTGTTACAGGTGGTGTGTGTAGGATTTTCTCTCTCATAGAAAATTAATATTTAAAAAAATTAAAACCAGAATAAGGAAAAGTTATAAGACACTGAAACTCTGCATTCATTTCAGTGGCACCTTCACTACTAGCAGGAGTTGTGCTGATCTGCTGTCTAATTTGAGGATATCACAGGATTCACCAGGTGAAATCCCTCCTGGTAATCAGGAAGAACAAAAATAAAACATGCTGACAGAAACCAGCTCCCATCTGGTTCACAATGAAGCACAGAAATTAACACTTTTATCTTTAGAGAGACGCAATTTTAGAGAAAATCCTCCACGAGTTACCTGCAAGTGTTAGTAGTGGCTGGTGGCTAGTGGTGGGACAAGGAGGGGGCTTACCTTGGTGCCGTCAGCTGGGTTGTGTACAACAGTTGTCTGGGCTTCCTGGGGGGAGGTAGGAGACACTTTACCATGCAGGGAGGGGATGGGATGGAGGGGCACCGCAGAGGATGCCAGGGAATACCAACTTATTCCATTACCACAAACATACAGAACAGATGCATGTGCGCACACCAAAACAAAGCACGGGAGAGCTACAGTACAGAGTGTGAAGCATTTATGAATAGATGACTGCTCGGTGTCAGTCTGTTCCCCTTTTTCACCGGCACTGTGGCCTAAAGGATCTTTTTTTAAGTCTGCAAAATGCACAAACACAGCCACCAACACAGTGGACAGCTAAACACAAATTACAGGTCATGACTGAGGAGGAAGGCCCTGTGAGTGCAGGTGTTAAAACATGTTTATGTCACCTAGCTGTTGTTTTATGACTTTTGCTTTAATATCAAAATGCAAAGTTAAAGCTGGGAAGCTCTGATGTATCCAACTTGATGCTAAATAACTAAAGAAGTACCTAAAAGGCACACACACACTGTTGCATTCATGAATCAAGGTAGCGGGCACTCTAAAATAATCCACTCCTCATCCTCAGCCTTGACCCTGCCACATCCAACACAAAGCAACACAAGAGCTCCAATTACTGCATTGTTTGGGAAACAAACCCACAGTATACTGGTTTACTCAGTGAGTCACAGTCAGGTTTCTGATCCCTTTCAACGCTGGAAGCAACATCCAGGAACTACAACCACAGAGCATGCAGCCCCTTCGATGGCACATGGGATTATGGGAAATTTAAAGGTTGTTGTGGGAAATTTTAGCCTCTGTTACAGTCAGTGGAGGGACATTACTGTTCTTGGTCTTGTTGACAGTTGACTTGAAATTTTCAATTCATTCAAAAATTCAAAATTTTGAATAATTGTTCACACAGCTCTGTTTTGCTCATGTGGTTTCTAGCTTTACTGACATTCACTCGTGTGCAGGATTCAGCACTGGGATTACGTCAAAATACTGGGAATTATCATACTTCCTTGCCAAGATCAACACCACTCTCATGTCTGTGAAGTGAATTTGCAGCTACAACCATCACATAGTTCACTTTACTTAGCTTAGGACAAAGTCTGTGGACACAATAAAACTGCCAGCACCACTAAAACTGGTTCATCCGCACTTTATTTCCTGTTATATGAAACTGATGTATACAAATGACACATTGCGGTTTTCCATGACATCTTAATTGCTGGAAGAAGTGACTTCCTGGGCTCTGTATGGGTTTGTCTGGCAACCTCATTAAGATGAAGACAAGTCTCATACATGATTTTAAGTGCATTTACAAGTGCTGGTTGGTTTATTTTGTTGACAAATAAGTGAAATGAAAGATTATGTAGACAGTTTCCTGATAATTTCTTGCCAGGTTAGTTGTTTCCCCCCTGCTTTGTCTTAATGCTAAGCTAAGCCAAGCTAATCACTTTCCAGCTCTTGCTCAGTATAACAGTATAACATAAGAGTGGTATTAAATTTCTTATCATACTTTCTCCAAAAACGGAAATGAGCATGTTTCCTGAAGTGTGAAAAAAATCCTTTAAACTGGTTTGACAATTTCTATCACTTTACCATCAGAAATGAACATTTCCTCTTCTGGTTTAACAACAGGAATGAAGTTTCAAGTCGGTTCTGATCTAAAAAGGCAACTGGCTTCACGGTAAAAAGTGCCTAATGACATAACTGGTGAGAAAAGAGGTTTAGCTTTCATTAAGTTAAGATTTTCTTGCCATATATACTATATTTCAGATCTGGCATTGATCCCTTGTATGTTGTATATAAGGCTCAGAACGCAGGGGCTGCATCCTCATACATTTTTAATCTGTTACTCATCCACTCCAGCTCCTGTTTTACCCATAAGTCCTCATCATCATTTAAAATATCAAAGAGCAATTTGTAAAATTGGCATCTTTTGATGTTGATGTCAGCCTCAGAGTTTTTAAACTCCGTTTCTCAAAAAATTACCATAAATGTTTTTCTTCAAAGGCAAAAGCATCAACAAAAGCTCTGGTGACACAGTTGACCACACAGAGGAGTCATCAGGATGAGGTTGAGCAGAACTTGATTGAAGTGTTGCTGCTGCTGTTCTGTGAAATGAAAGTCATTTGTCTAACTGTCAATGTTGTGTGCGCTGTGTAAACATATATACGAGTGTGTCCAAAGGAGCTCTGGGTAAAACACGAGCCAGCAGAGGCACTCGAATGCACGAACCAGCACTGAATTTTAAAGTCGTCAAAATCCACTGCCAACATCACAGTTTTTGTTTTAAACAGGAGCAAAAGAGGCAGAGGATGAAGGACGAGATAGAGGACAAAGTACAGAAAAAGGTTTCACTTAACAAAGGGAGAAAAAGATGAGGAGGAGGAGACAGAGCTAAACATTAAAAAAGATGGAAACGATGAAAATGATGCCATAAAAAGCAATGTGAGAGAAACCAAACAGAGATGAGGTACCATTGGTGCTGAAGATGACATGCTGCTGTCTTTGGTGCTGCTGCTGCTTACTACACTGTTTTTACTGCTGTTTCCCTGCGACTGGGGCAAAGAAACACAACACAGAATGACTCCCCCGGCTCCCACTGGGTCTGAACCATAAACCACCCTATGGGAGCCATTACACGGCCTATATAAATATTTAAAAGTGCACAATCTGGTGATGGGGTTTAATGCTTAATAGATTTATCTCAATGTCTGTTTCAATTACCTGCAACTCGCTGCTTTGTGCACTTTAAGGACAGTTGCTTTATTTTCCTGTATTTCTACTGTGTATATAGCATTTAAAAATATTCTGAATCAATAACACAACCCTCTTTTTGATCATCAGAACCTTGCAGAAACAGATTAAGCGTCCTGCTCCAACAACAACGTGAGTGTACAGACATCCTAACTTAACTGACATGAGTACTCTTAATTTCTCTTATATAGCTGTGCATTGAGTGACTAAAGGGGTCTCCTTGTACTGGTGTACGCCTGCATTTAGGGTCTACAACTTTTTTATAACAAAGAGTAAGTTTAGAAAAAAACAAAAACAGAACAGTTAGTAACAAAAAGGCAATATAAAACAAAGAACACATCCCAGCAGTTTTACGAGTAGATAAGTCAACGTCTGCTGGGATAAAAACAGAGAAATCACAAGTTTGTATCTAGAACAAACATCAGTAATTGGTGGCCCATTTTTTGGCAGCAACGCAGCCAAAATATGCGTAACCAAGTCAAAAAATAAGATTATCATAATGGTTACCAGTCCAGGTCTGTGCATGCAGTGAAAGGCCTTGATGACAGGTTTTTATCTAGTCTTGGACAAGAGTGTGTGGGCATGTGTGAAGGTATGAGCTGTGTTTGGTTATTTTCCCTCCTTTAGCTCATGCAAAGTCAGCGCAAAGACAGTATCAAAACCTATTTAATCCACATAACTGCTTTAGAAATAACTGCAGCTGCTTACTTCACCACATCGCCTTGAACAAACTGGTCATTACTTTGACTGAATTTCGATGACTCAAACCTCAGTCCAGACCTCAATCAAACATTGGTTTTTCAATGAAAAAAGACACATGAAAAGATTTGGAAAGAATTTTGGGAAACAAAATCACAAACCAAAACATTTTAAGCAAAATCTGGTTTCAAGACTGCTCTTGTGAAAAATAAAGTCATTTTCAGGATCATTTTGTTGTTTCAACAGTCCCCTGCACAGTCTATTACAACATAGTTTCACTAAATGAACATTTCTCTCTGCAAGTGCAACGCTGCGCCCAGCTGAGCCAGCATGTATTCACTATTTTCTTTTCTATTATTTAAAAAAAAATTAGCTTACTGTCACTTTCAATGCATTCTCAGAGAATCGGCTGATAAATCGAATGCTTTTCTTTTCTTAGTAAACATATTTGTAGGTCTTAATATCTAATTGCAGGGTTACACAATTTTGTTTAATAAATCATTTCTGATCTTAGAGTGGGTTTTTTTGTAATTCATGTAATATTTAATTAAAACTTAATTTCTTCATGAGCACAATAAATGCAAAAGAAGGTATGTAGAGGGGAAATCTGAACTGATTTTCCAAAAATTTACAGCTGAAAAAAATTCTAACAGCTTGTTATCCGGAGATTTCGCATTTATTCATCCCATTATCGAAAGATTAATCCTGGCGATTATCTGCAGGTGACCAAGACAGCTGTTTAATTTGCAGGAAGACAGGAAAAAAAATTAAATGAAAAATAATGAGGGCACAAAAAAAAAAATGTAACAATAAAAAAAGGGATAACGATGTCGCTCCTGTGATGGTCAGTGATGTTAGTAAGCCACAAATGTCTGATCTTAACCAAACGCAGATTGGTCAGACATCTGAAGACAGTAACTGGAAGGAGGTGTGTGTATGTGTGTTTTTCATCTGTGTGTGTTTTCTGTCAGTGGCTGAAATGGTTTTGGTGGCGCTTATAGCATAAGGGAATGCAAGGATGTTGGATGGACAGAAATTGGACAAGACGCAAAACCGTAATAGAGGACGGCTCAAGCATCTCTGGCCAAACGAAAAAAAAAAACAAAAAACAAATGAAACAGAGAGGAGGGAGGGAAGGAAGGACCGCCGAAGGAGACTTGGAAAGACGGAGAGAGGCAAATGAAAAAAGAACAAAAAGGACAGAGCCGATCTCACCATCAAACAAACACTCGAGCTGGACTTCCTTTTCTGACAGACAGCAATGGAAAGGAGGAGGAAAACAATAAGGGGTCATCGGGAAACAAGGAGCTAATCAAAAAGAGTAAAAAAGAGAAAGCTGCCAGATTGATCCCAGAAAAGATAGAAAACCAAAAACAGCTGCACAGGAACAAAGATGAGACAAAGGGATAATTAAGAGGGCTTCAGAAAGACCAATCAGCTGCAAAAACAATGTGGGGAATATACAAGGAAAACTTAAAGACTTAACTCATTAGTGTGCAGTTTTTTTGTTTAAAGTCAGGTTAAGCTGTTTAAGTCACTGTATGTAATGGGAATTATTTTTTGGCCCTTGTTGAAATGGCACTTCACTGCATGCATTGACTCTGACTGTCAACCAAAACAAAATGAGCACCAAGACTTGATGGCAGCTCAAATCACTGTGAATAAAAAGAAAAACTTGATAGCAAAAAAACAAGCCACAAAAAAAAAGGATTTTAAAGGATACTGGTCTTAAATATGTCCTTTACTTTCACTTTATTCTCAAATCTATTACTTTTGCTCTCTAAGCCACAAAAACCCTCAATTTACATTTAATAGATCTAAGAAAAAACTAATACATGAGCCCCGGAGCACAAAGACAATCCAAATTACCGAACATACTGCTTTTCCAAATTCTCATCATATCAAAGACATATGTTAATAGAGAGTAGTTGGGGTGACAGACCAAAAGGGGGACAACAAAAGATAAGAGGAGTAAGACAGAAACAGTAAATTCAATTAAAAAAAAAACCTTCATGGCTCAGAAAACCTACCTTCACACCGTCCGACTTTTTGTTTAGTAAGGTTTTGCACGCTGAAAAGAAAGGGAAAAGATGTTAAAATCACTCAGTTAGCAGGACACACTGAAGAAAACAATGGTTCAGTTAATGTTTTATTGACCCTGGAGAAGTTTTCACCTAATGTTCTAAAAGTCTTTCTAATTGAAACTGTTGTACAAATGACAATATCACCCAAAGTTTTTTTTTTGATTGATATACTCAGGCAAATAAAATGTTTTAATGTTTTTTTGTTGAAGTTTGCATGGAAACCCATTTCCACAAAGAGCAGACAAAGGAAATTCAAAAGGAAAAAAAGCTAAAAAGTTGGACTTCAAAATCTATTTTGTAAAAAACAAAAAATAGTGAGGAATTACAGAATTAAAATTAAATTAAATTAATTAAATGCTGTTGCATTGTTTATCTTCCTTTCAGTTATCATTTGATAAAATATGTTCAATTTTTCTGCTCATCAACTCTTTCTTTTTGCATTCCTTTACCATAAACATTTCCACAATTTAAAAACAGTAAAAAATTAAAAGCAGGTAAAGCAAAGCAGTGCAGAATATTTAAACTGACATAATTTGAGCACAGTTTCATAAAGTACACAACACAGTTAGGCAGAACAACAACTAAGTGATAAATTGCCCTGGTTTGATATGTAGTCAATCCTCCTCCCTCTGTAGTAACACCATGTACATGCATCTGAAAACTCGACCACACAGTTACAACCAGACTTGCAAAAAAACGAGAAATGACACCAACACAACAAAAACTAAACAGGAAACTGAAAAAATATACACATGCATGCACACAAACAGGCATATATCGATAAATACACACACACACTCCTATTGTTAAAACACTCATGTTTGTGTTAATTATGTCTAATGATCCTCCCTTACCTTCCATTTATAAAGTAGGAAGGAGGGCAATGAAGAAGGCAAGAGAACAATAATGTATTTAACATCTGCATCTCAACAGCTGGTTTGAAAACTGACGATGAGAACTGTGGTGACAAACACCTTTCAGGCTTTTCGTGTGTGTTAAAATGCATTCTTTAACTATTTTCACAGAGGTGGTGGGTTCATGCGATGACGGTGGCTTATCAACATGTCTGGCATGCAGCATCCACTTTAAGGTCTTTATTTTGAAAAAGTGCCAAGAAGTGAATTCCCAACATTCATGAGACCAAGCAGAAGCCTTTGAAATAAATCAAATCAAACCCAAATTATTTACTTTTTAAAGAATCTAACAATCATATTCAAGCATTTAAGAGATCTTTTTTAAAACCTGTGAGCATCTGTTTGTCAGCTGGCTGAAACTCCTGAGTGAACAGCCTTTTGTCATGTGACTGACATTCACCTGTAAAGGGTTCAGTATGCTTCATATAAACTAGTCCGTCAATGACTAAAAGCCAGCTGTCATAGAGAGAGACAACACTTGAGATGAATCCTGCAGAAGCTCATCAGGCCTTGATGCATTCATCTGAATTCAGCGCTCTAGTTCACCATGTTTAAGAAAGGGCATCCTTCACTTGAGCTGCCTTCATGACCTTGTAAACCTCCTGAGTTGAGTTTTTAAGTTTTTTAGAGGAGGCAGCTCACTGCATGAAGGTCAATGTTGTCAGTTTTCTCAAACAGAGCTGACTTGAAATTTTCTATTAATCAAAGCACAAATACTGCAAAAGTTTTAAACTTAAAACTTTCTGCATAATCACTGAAAGTACTGAAATTCAACTAAATGTAAGGGGAGATGCAGGACTCATTTCCCTCTACTTCAGGCCATGAACTTATCAAACTCTCCCTGTTTATTAGCTTGAAAAGCTCCTCATATACTTTATTAGACACAACACTGTCTCCTGGAGCAGTTTACAAATATTATTCTACTGAAATCATATGAACACACACCTGTTTTATGTGTCAATCAGTTGTTGATATGTTTGTGATGTTTGGTCTTTTTAGTTTTTTTACTGTTTACATTTTTCTTTTATTTCTATTTTATTTTAAAGTTCTCTGTAATAGGTCGCTTGTTGTTGAACCTAATAAAGGCCGATCATGTTTGTCTCATGATAAACTTTCTTTTTGTAAAAAAGTTTTGCTTAGTATCTAACTCCTACAAAGTTGGCAAAGTGGCAGAAATTGTTGGATGGAGCCCCCCCTCCATAAATTCAGCACTGGAGAGGTCTGAGCGGAGGTGGTTACTGTTTGACGATCCTACAGGCACTCTGAAGCATACTGACACCTTAAGGTTTCTTGTGGTTTTGTCTATTCACACAAAGACAACAGAGCAAGCAGGAGAGAAGATAAAGAAGTATAGATAACAAAGGACACTGACACAGTGTGTTTATCCAGCTTCCCATGCAGGTTGGCATACTGTACTGTACTGTACTGTGCGCTCATACACATGCTCGGCTGGCTGTTTGTGCCAGAGCCATGCGGAGGAAAGGTTGCAACGAGCACAGGCAGGCATCGACTGGGCATCAGTCGAGAACTGTGGATACAAACCAGTTCAAAGGAGGTAAAACTGGGAGTGTTGTGGAGGTTGAATGCTGGTGTGTCTATTTATGTTTGTGATACAAAGGGTTATAAAAATACATGGTTACGCTGCAGGGGAAAGAATATGCAGCCTGCATTGGTCGTGTTAATGCAGAGATGTGTAAACAGAGCTTTGCTAGGTGGCAGCTGTGGAAGTGGGAAGGAGGTCAGAGGGTCATGCTGGGTGTCAGTTAAATGGCTGTTTGTGGTCGACACAGGAAATTAAATAGTCAGTCCAGGAAAGGAGCTCTGTTCATTAGAGCATCCATCAACACACGCAGCAGCAGTGAAAAGTCAAGAGCTCGGCTCCCTTTGACGTTTCCATGTGTGTGTTTGTGTGTGTTTAAGATGCCCCAGTGCAATGACGACCATTCAAAAGTGGGACCATCGGTGTGCAGCAGCAGCAGGTGGAAGGGAGGGGGGGTTCAAGCAGCCCAGGCCACATGCCAATAGCCTGAGTACGAAGTTGGCAGTGCCAGACTCCAACAAACCCTCGAGCAGACGTACCTTCCTGTGCCATTGCGGCCGTGCTGGTAGTCGCGGCAGGGCTGGTATGCTGCCGTCCGACTTTTGGACAGAGAGGGATTTAATGTGGAGGCACAGGTGGGACAAGAGCCTCATTAAAGCCTGACAGCCTTTTAATTTTGTGGATTCTTTAAAGTTTAACAAACCTCAAAGTATTAGAAGAGGAATAAAAGAAAACAGATTTCCAGAAAGTGCGTTTGATGTCTAACTCTTTATCCTCTTTATTGGGACCAAGTAAAGCAGCAGATGAGAAATCTTCTAGGCAACAAAACAACTGCAGCCCAAAAATAATTAATCTAATTTCCGTGGACATTAACTTGATAAATACGCCTGCAGTTATGCATGAAGCAATTCAGAGGTCTGGCCTGTCTGTCCTCTTCCGTATAGATCAATCTTGACTTGAGAAAAGTAGCTGGCTGTAATCCACAAGAGCCGCTTTACTTACATGAAAGCATATAAACGCAGTGCCAATAGCATTAATGCATTAGCTTGCTAGGCCATCGTCTAGCCCACAAATTGGATGTTCAATCAAAAGCGCACTGTGTTTTCAGTGAGCAAACTGCTTACAAGGAGGAGGTCCAAGCCAAACACCTGAAGTGTGAAATCAAAACTGTAGACAAAGCTGACAAGCTAATGTGAACATGAATAAAAATACGCAGTTATGGTAACTAGACTCAGGCCGAATAAATGAGCACAGACTAGAAGTAAAGTAGCAGAACAATAAGAATTATTGGGCCTCCATGTGACATCATATTAGAAAGGAGTGATCACCTCTTAGGTGCATCTTCAAACCTAAATTTTATTTCTTATTAGTATAATGAAAAGACAGACTTGTTTTCCATCAGAAAAACTGATCAGTTTCTCTAAATATGGCAGCTTCTTTGTACGGCCTCTATTAAATATGTATAATTAACACTACGGGGCCCCGTGTGAATTCAGTGGACCAAATTAAATATTCGTCTCTTCATGTGTGATTGTTATTGTTGCCGGTGCTCACCTGAAAAGTTCCTGGACACCAGCATTGTTGTGAGGATAGCTCCCTGAAGTGACACAAAGATCAAAATTATAAAAATATGTATCAGGTGGACAAGTGAGTGTGTGTGTGATTGAGTCGCCGCTCACTTTGAGTTTCCTCCTGGCGTTGAACTTGCGCAGACACTCCACAGTCTCTTGACGGTGCATCATGGAGGCCACGGTGGAGCGTTGCTGTGTGTAGAAGAGAGGAAATTACATTATAGAAGAAATTAACTTTAATGCAACACAGTGACAGTGTTTCATAGACAGGATGGCTCTGTTTTCATTTCCATATAATCACCTCTAAATGACAAGACGGCCTGATAAATAAAATTGATGTATGATGTGTTTACAAAGAGCTCAAGCTTTGCCTGCTGTTTCTTCAGCCATTATTTTCTATATTAGGAAACCTAGTAGAAGAATGTTGTGTCTGTGCCATGACCACCTACTTTATATCATGGTCCATTTTTTAAAGTTTATTTGTTTTCAGTTAAGCACTTTAAACCCTTTTCACCAGTGGGAGTTTCACTGTAATCAACTGTATCTGGCTCTGTGCTACGAATACCTGCAGTTTAACAAGAGTTTGTGACTCATGGAGCTCATCTACAGCCTGGCAAAGCATGAATCATCAAAACAAAGACTAACAACTGCTTTAGGAAATATCTGCTTCTTTGATAAAAAGTTAAAGGCAGAAGCCTGTAAACAGAAAGCATTTATTTTTGTAAGAAACATCACAATTTCAGATGAATTCTACATCCGTGCTGCCGTGTTTTGTTTACAACTGCAACAGTGAAGAGTTCTGAATTTGTGTTTTCTTCTCAGCAGGCGGCCAAAGATCAGGAGCTTTGCATTATTTCCAGCCATGATATAAACCATCACAGCATTAGTCAAGAAATTCAGGAAATCATCAGCCATTTAAAACCACAGATTTATATGGTCATGGTACCGCTTACACATTTAATTTGCCTAAGGCTGCATTTGCACTGCGGCGTCCATGGCCGCTCAGATTTCCATCCATACTGCACAACCTAAGACGCATATCACACGACCATCCACATACACTGCACATGTGCGAGCTGATGTAAACAGGAAGCACAACAGCTGCTAGCGGAGACAACAAAGTCAAAGCCTGAGATTTGTTATCCATGTTGAAATAATACCAGGTAGTCGAGGCTAACAGATACCTACAGGCCACTGCAGTGTTTTCTTCTGCAAAATACTCACAAACCTGATCAATCAGAGGTGGAGTGATGAAGTGATTATGGGGACACCTATGTCTCTGATCGTCTATAGTAGCACACTGTTTTCAGAATAAAATGGGGGTCTTCAAACTGCTCCATCTTTTAGCTGCTAAGACGTCAGGTTGGTGAAGATACGAGGGTCAAACGGAGCAATTCTGCTGCCTCTTTGATTTAAAACGCAGCAGTGTCAATGTTATCTAAAGCCCTTATATGTAGTCATGAGCATGAGTGAGAAAACAAAGCCAGAGCTGAATGTGAGCTGACTCTGAATGTTTGTCATTTTATCTAAAACTACAAATTCTGCTTGAGTCAATAATGCAGAGTCTCTATGTTTAGCCGTCCGTGGCTTTAGGACGAGGATGTTGATGGATGGATGTGATTATTTAGCTGTTTTTAGATGCAGGGCCAGAAATAACATTTTTTACATTGTGACTCCAGGAGAGAGAGAAAGTGTGTGTGTGTGTGTGTGTGTGTGTGTGTGTGTGTGTGTGTGTGTGTGTGTGTGTGTGTGTGTGTGTGTGTGTGTGAGCTCCTATTCCTGATGTCCTGCCAAGAAATTCCTAAATTGAGTCAGAAGATGACTTAATAAGGCAGAAAGTGAAAAAAATGTGACATCATTACTCACTGGCATCTACTTGAGTATTTTTATATGCCAGATCTGATTTCTTTTGATGTGGAAACTACAGAAGACAAAGAGACAAAGAGTGTTACGTACGCAGACCCAGGGATGCTTGAGGGCCTGGTCAGCAGTGATCCTTTTGGCAGGGTTAATTGTTAACATCTGATTGATCAGATTCTTGGCCTCGGGGGTCACTGTGTCCCACTCTGGAGAAGGAAACTGAAAGAGGGACATACAGAGGAACATTAGGGATGCGTGTCACCGTGTGTCACCTATGCTTCATTGCCCACTTTATCATGGCTTTAGGGGCCACAGTAAATGAGTATGCATTTGCTGCTGAGAAAAAGTTTTAAAACATTCATAATATGTTGAACCTTCTGTGTTTAAGGGACAAAGGAGTGATTTTCAAAGTGTGAATGGTTACGTCAGCGCATTCAAAACCGACTCCAGGTGGAGTTTTCACAGTCAGCAAAGTTTCTTTCACGCCATTCAGGTAGAAAAAAACACCAGCAAACTTGTTTACGACTGAAAATCAAAGCAATTTATCAAGACACATTTACTTTAATAATATTTTGAAGTGTCAAACATCAAAATCTGACGGAAAGAAAACAATCAGATTGATGGTATCTTCATGACAGTGATGATAGTGCAGATTATTACAAGTGCTTGTCACAGTCATCTCATATCAATTCTCATATTATGCACATTCATTAGATGTGGTGGCTTCTAATTATGGAAATTACGGGTAATAAAATCCTATCTCCCACAGGACAATGACAACATCTGATAAATAAGCTTATTGCTTTTTCAGAGCAGGTTTTTTTCCTCTACAGCATAATGAAAACTGTGCAAAAACAAGAAGCAAGCAATTAAAAACTTAAATTAAATTTCTGAATTCCTTGCACGACAGAAGTCAGAGTGTTATTTGACTTGAAGTGAAGGTGTCCTGTAGGGCTTCTCATGAGGCTTTGTGCTTATTTTTCTCATTCACGTAAATTACGATTCAAATTTTGTACTAGAATTCAAGTTGCATGATCACAGATGGAACAAACTCTATGAACAAAGCACTGAAAAATACACTCTCAGCCAGTCAGTCAGCGATGAGCCCTCAAATATGAGCTCTATTAAAGAGGGACATGCATTAACAGGCTACAAAATCAATGATTTTACATTAATACTGGATCAAATGATAACCTTAAATTCTCAGACAGGCTTTTATTTAGCTCAGTGGTCGATGAAGCACCTGTTCACCAGTGTACTGAACCTCTGCAGACAAACACTCATGCAGCTCACACACTCAGAAAAATACGACGACAAGAATATGAGAGGGAGGTACTCACGTCATATGCACCGGCCTTGATCTGCTGGTACAGTTTGTGTTGGTCTTCATCCCAGAATGGAGGGTAGCCCACCAACAAGATGTACAGGATCACACCTGACACGCACAAAATCTATGTAAACATGCTGTATATAAAACTTACATAAAATGCTTGCAAATTGTAGTTAAAGAGGCAGAAGTTTTTAATTTTCTTGAAAGTCAGTGTGCATATAAACAGACAGAAAAGGGGAAGTCTGACTGACCACATGCCCATATGTCCACCGGCTTTCCATACGGGTCCTTTCTCAACACCTCAGGAGACAGATACCCTGGAGTTCCTGCAAAACCTGCAAAAACACAAACATACATGAAATGTGGTTTCTACTCCATAGAGACACAACTATGATATATTATATTCTCCCTGATTACTACAAGATTTGTGCAGGAGAATGGGTTCATATTTTTTTCTCCCTGTTAAAAATTGTTTAAAAAAGGCCAAATAGTTTTTATTTTCAGTCTGTTTTAAACACTATCTCACAGAAAAATGCTCCTCATCATTCTCTTGTTGTCATTCTTTTCCTAATGTTTTACAGAGATAAAATCAATTGAGTACAATCCTACTTACTGTTTTTTGAATGTAAAATTAATATTCACAGTAATGCCCTCATTTATCCACAGTATAAAAACCACACAGTTGTTTAAAATCCACTGTTTTTACAAGAATTTTCTTTAAAAAGATAAACACAAAATTGTTTCTGACAGTTCTTTAAAAATTATCATGTTTTTATTTCCTTCTAGACAATTTTTGATTAGTACTTTCTCTTGTATGATTACTCTTATTTGTTTTTTTCCTACAGTAACAAAATAGAGCAGATTAATATCATAATAAAACACAAACTGGAGCTCATTACTTATTCAATACAAGCTCTTTTTCTCAAGCAGGGATGGTTGTTTTCTTGGAGAAGCAAACAGCACTGCTGTGAATAAATACTGGGGAATAAATACAAAGAATTAAATAATAAATTCTAGCTATTTATATCTTTTTTCTTACCGAACCATGCTTGTTGGTCCCCCTGCACCTCAATGGCCAGACCGAAGTCTGCAAGCTTCACGGCTGCTCCCTTCATCTTACTGGCCAGGAGCAGATTCTCTGGCTGCAACACACAGTAAGGAAAAGTTCATTTGGGAGGAAATATTTACATTTTTTAAATATTTTCAAGCGCTTTTGCATTTAATGACTGTTTTGAATATTCCTTTGTCAATTAGTTTTTCTCTGTAAAATGTCAAACATATAGTCAAATGTCTATCAAGATGGCTTTAGACATATAAAAGAAAAAAATCACTCAGTTATTTGATCAGAACACGTTTTTAAATGCATCCTTGGATAAAATCTATGAAGCTTTACATGGTGCAAAATAAACTGCAGCACAGTTATGAGCAACATGGGGGAAAAAAACATTTAATTAAGAGAAAAAGACATGAGCATGTACCCTCCTTCGAGGAATGTTCTATCTGTCTGCATGACTGCATGAGCTGCAGGAGCACAATGACATCTACTGTAGTAATGAGGCATGAGTTGGTCAAAGAGGCTGCAAAGGCTTCCCCCAAAGGCAAGACCTTTCTGTCAGCTGTCACAGAATTTAACACAGCATTTTGACACTGTCCTTCTGATCCCACAATCACGCAAAAAGTCAAGACTTTACAAAGATGAAGACATATTAGCTGTGTTTCAGTTGTCTTGAATACATCCCTGCTTCCCTCAGCAGTGTCCCAATACATTTAAGCTCTTCTGATATGAAGAATAAATGAGAAGAAGTTCAGGAAACATGTCAGGTCAAGCATAATTTTTGAGATTAGTTACTTATCATCATTGCTACAGAGCTGTGTACAGATTCACTTGTTCAGCTATGTGATTATTTACATGTTTCTGAAAGCTCTTCTACTCTATTCAATTTTTTTTAGCATTAACTGCCTCAAGTAAATCTGCAACACTGACTAGATGAGTCTCACTGTAAATTACGCTGGTGCGTACGCATGCAGAACACACTACAACTGGAAAACCAATGAACTGGACTGCGATACACAGTGTGACCTGAGAAGTCACCTGACTCCAACAATTCATGCTATCTGACGCTGCCTGTCAAAAAGTCACACACAACCCCTTCATCAGCAGAGTAAATATAGGAAAAAGGAGAACCAAGTGTCATAATGAGAGATTACTGAGGGAAGTTGTGCAAGAAAAGGGTCAAGACTATGATGACCAAACTAGTGCTAGCAACCTTCTTCACTGGTTTCACTGGTTTCTTCACCTTCTTACAGTATAAATAAGGTTAGCCTTATGAGCAGGTATATTGCCTCAGAAAATAGCCTTCCAATGCTTTTGGCTGTCTCCGGTTGTCGGGTGAACCTCACTCTGCACTTTGTTGGAGTCTCATAGAGAAAATCCTGCATGGCTTCCCATGCAACAACCTTGTTTGCCTGCAAATTTTTTCTACCAAATTTGCACACTCAAATCAAAACAACCTCACTTTCTAGGTGAACATACCAGAATAACACAACCATGCAAAGGTCATGCATGGTGTGTGTGTGTGTGTGTGTGTGTGTGTGTGTGTGTGTGTGTGTGTGTGTGTGTGTGTGTGTGTGTGTGTGTGT
>JAQMCX010000003.1:19602526-19621245 GCA_029814765.1 Acanthurus leucopareius
GTGTGTGTGTGTGTGTGTGTGTGTGTGTGTGTGTGTGTGTGTGTGTGTGTGTGTGTGTGTGTGTGTGTGTGTGTCTAGAGGACATGTCTTTGCAGTAGTTAACCGTCCAGACAGCGATGAACATGAAATCAAATGCAGACAGATAAGACGGATGTCTAACACTCGTACCAACTGTTTTTGTGCTCTTTGTGTTCTTCTTCTTATCTTTTAGTCTCGCTCCCTGTCTTTCTATCCAGTTATCTATCAATCCATCCATCCATCCATCCATCCATCCCTCCACCCCCCTTACCATTCTCCCTCCTCTAGTGGGCAAAGGTGAAACAATAGGAAAGAGAGAAAGGGGGGGAAACTGCACAGGGAGCTGGAGTGAAAAGAACAGAAGAAAAGAAAGAGAGAGAGAGAGAGAGAGACAGATAGACACAGATAGATGGGAGGTGGCATAATGAGTCCCAATGCTGGCGCTGCAGCAGCCGGGTGACCTCACCCTACAGTTACCATGGTAACCCAGTCTGCCACCAGCCAACAGCGTTCAACTCTTTCTATCTAATTCTTGTTTTTCCTTCGGCGAGTGGCCCTCCCAAGATGACAGGCAGACAAAATATGACAAGTGTGTGTGTACGGTGTCATAACTCACCACTGCCCAATTTGTCAGCGCTATTGGTGTTTTCATGGCTCCAGTTCACATACTTTGGCAGTTTTATCTCAAGGAAGTTCTTGGTAAAAAAGTTAAATAATCTCAGGTGTTTGTTTTTTTGGGGTTTTTTTTTTTAACTGTTCACTGATCGAAGGGTTTGCTTCACCAAGTATTGAACACATTTTTTGGAGGGGTTTACTCAGGGCAGAGCAACGAACTCTCAACACATTGCTGTCATAAAATTATTTATCAAGTTCTGGCAGTCACAAATTTAGATATGTGGCAACATTAGCATTAATTTGTACTTTTGTTTCTAGATTTTTGAATCAAATATTCACTCGTCCGCCTTTTAGTTCTAGTCTGAACTCGTCCAAGTCCTGAGGACCAATTCTGGCTCTGTAGCTGCTAAATGCTCTGCTATGTTCACCAGCTAGCTCCTAACTTAACAGCTCACTGCTTAGCTGTCCACAACTATACCTGTTTGGTTTTTTCTTACTGCTCTTTTAGTGCAAATTCTGGATGCAGCAGATGGCAGTTTTTCACAAAGAAAAACACTAACAATTCTCTAAACACCACCTGCTCTGCACCAAACAGCAGAGAATGATTTTAAAGTTGCCTTCTGCATCATTTCGGACTCATTTTCTCCAAATACATCCTGACATATTTGATATTTTTGGAAACTTTGGGATCTCCACCAAAATTTAAATTCCTGTTTGGTGCATCTGAAGGATATTTGACTGTACAGAGTGAATCTGTAAGTAATAATGTTGCATGGATGTAGCCTGAATTCATAAAAACAGTTGGCATAGTACATAGTTCGACATTTACAGTCAAGACAAATACGTTCTCTGTGCTTATTTGTTATTGTTGTTGTCTTTCTAAAACTTCTCCCTCTCTTAGTTTTGATGTCAACTAAAAATTACAGTAAAGCAACAGGAGTTCAATTAGGCCATGATGTTTATTTTCCCATTGTATTTGTCTATTTAGTGTAGAGCAATGGTTTAATCTCACTCTGTCATATAAAAGAAATGGGCCAGATTATTAAATAAACCATTAAAGTTTAGGACTCTGAACTCAGCACTGGCAATGGGAAAAAAAACTATGTGGTGCAATTATCCAGGTGTTTATGTTTCAGCTCACTTTGCTATTTTCATCACTGCATAATAAAAATTAAATAACAGCTGAGGGGGTCAGAGTGCTGTTTGTTTCTGGGAGGGGTGAATATCTCGCTGCAGGGAAAATCGTCACTGGCCATCATTTCACCCACCGACCCGCTATTAATAGCAGCTGGTCTGCTTTCGTCACTCAGCAGTGCAGGAGGGAGGGGAGAAAAAAATTAGAGGGGAGAGAGAGGAGAAGGAAGGAGAGGAAATAAGGGAATAGAGGTAAAAGGGGAGGGGGTACAGACATAAGGGAGGATGGGAATAGAGAAATAATGAGAGAAAGCAGGTGAAGAGAGAGGAAAAGGGATGACACTCATCTCTTAAGTTGCACTTTACGTCACTTCATGACGTCTGTGCAAGTGTGAGTGTGTGTGTGTGTGTGTGTGTGTGTTTAGACCTGTTCTGAACCTCCACCAAAGCCTTTCATCTTTATTCGCAACACAGTACTATTTATAAAAGATTTTTTCGTACAATCGTTGTGTCACATGGTGCAGAGGGTCCTATGATAACTCACCTTGAGGTCCCTGTGCACAATGTCATGCTGGTGGATGTGACTGACGCTCTCCAGGATCTGATTGATGCAGTGGCTGGAGGAGACAAAGAAGGATGAGAAACAGAGGAGAGACACATCTGTCAATCCAAAACAGCAAGATGACAACAAGGTACAGACTGAAGTCAAGGGAGACAAAGCTTGAAGTGAAATTCAATAACTTATCCGCATCACTGGCTCTTAAGGTCTGTTTGAAATGGGAAAGTTTCTTTTTGTGCATTCATGGGACATGAAAGGTAAAGCCAAAAGGGATAAAATATCTATGCAAGTAAACTTGTGCTCAATTGTGTCCTGTAAGGTCAAAAGAACAGAGGATGTTTGAACTGGGAAAAGAAAGACAATGCTGAGAGAGGCCGAAAAGAAAAGAAAGGAATGACAGAAGAAAGACAAAGAAAGACAAAGAAAGATGAACCAAAAGAGTTGATGAGAGCAGCAAGTAAAGGATCAATATTCCTCCGTGCACACTGCATTTTGTCACTGTAGCAAGTCAATAGCAGCCAGTTCCTTCATCAGCAACAACATGATGTATGTTTTCAAGCTTAGCTTTTTTGTTATAAGGATAAAGGTATGTGGACACCAAAAGGTTTTAGCGCTCCCTCTCTCCCTCTCTCTCTCTCTCTCTCTAACTCTCTGTTTATGTTATTACACAACCATTTCATTCACTTTTAATGTGACAAACCAAGCACAACACAACAGATGCCTTCTGGAAGAGACTGTCATATATGTTAAGTATGTCTCTATCTCTATATTTTAACTGTCTTCTCACTCCACCTTCCTGACTGTTCTGAACCGTTTTAAATACTCTGATAATGTGATTAAAATGCTTCATACAAACTCGATAACCTGACTCTTAAACTACTGCAGCTGAATAGGATACAAATCCCTGCAACCAGGCTCGTTTTACCCAATATTCAACATGTTAACTGCAATTAAAAACAATAGTTTCCTCCCACTCGTTTTCACACATTTTGCTAATCAAAATGACTGTTGTACTTATGACTCTATATATGAGTATGTGAGAGCCCTGGAAGACTCATAAATGTACCTGCAATTTGTGAGCAACAAAAACAGGAGGACGCGAGGTGGATGTGGGAGTTGGGTGCATATTTGTGTGAATGAATGCGTGGAAGGAAGTGGAGCAGGCAGTTTGTGCGCAGTGGGGATATCTTATGTAAGCTTGTCCTGAGCTCACATATCAGCAATTTTGCTGGTCTGATGCGCAGTTAAAATTACTACTATTCTTTTTTAAATTAAACTGGGCTTGACATCGGTGGAGGTGAAGTCAGGGTCAGCAGATTTTTGGGAGAGTGGTGTCCTCTCTCTGTACGACAGAATCAAAAGGAGAGCTGCTGATGTTGTGTCCAAATTAGGCTAAATCCGGACTCCACATTTTATCCTGCTTGCTATTTTTGCATCAAATATGTTGCACAGCAGACTGCCCTTACTTACTTTAACACTGCACATCCCCTCACATTTTCCCTCTTTCTATGTCTCCAGCACTCTTTACCTCATATCACTTCTGCCTTTCCTTTTTATTTTTGCTGGTTTAAACTGAGTCTTTGGTGAAGGATCATCTGCACTGATTAATATCACAAGAAAACCAATCCTACATGAGCATGTTCCTCCATTAGACAACCAAAAGCAAGAGCCTGATAACAAGTTTTGTGGTGGGTCTTCTTTACTGTATGGTATATTTGCTTGTCACCAAGGTAACATCTGTGGTTAGAAGTAAAACTGTTCCACATTATCTGGTTTCATCACCATCATGAAACTGAAACCATGTGAATGCGGCTTACAGATGTTATTTATATGTTGCTTCAACTAGTAGTAGAAGGTGAGGCACTTCAACTGGCTGCACATACATTTGATGGACGTAAAAACATAGATTTTAGCTGCGAGTTGGATTTTTTATGACGTACTCACAGAAAATGCAGAGTGTAGGTCAGTTTAGCACATATTGCTATTGCTACTAAAAAGAAAACAGTCATTTTTAGCATTTTTGGACAGACTCAAAAAGGAGCAGCCACAGTGAGCTGATAGATGCAGAGCTGCAGCCAAACACTGCAACTTCCAACTGCTCAGGGAGGAAACCAACTCCTTTTCCTCATTAATGATATCAGGTTCCCTCTTAGCATTTAGCTTAAGTCCAAAATATTTCCAAATAGGGACTTTTCTGTAAAATCTGGTCATGTTACAATGATCTTGGCTCAATGCTTACATGCACAGACATGCATGTTTTAGCTACGTTGCATGTAATGCGTTGACAGAATCATACTGTATGGCTTCATGTTTTCATCAACTTGCATAGTAGAGTTATTTTATGCAATTGTATTATGGTCTTAAAGTCAATAAACTGCCACATGACTGACTAAAATCTGCTAGAGTGTTAGTTAAAGTTTAGTCTGCACAGTCGAGGCAGCTATTGTGCTGCGGTGCAAAAAACAACTGCACTTTCTGTCAACAGGCAAAAAAAAAAAAAAGGTTTAAAAAGTTAGGACAGCTTTGTCATCATTTATTAATGGAATTAAATCTAAAAGCTTTGAATCACTTGGTCAAAAATAAAGTGACTACTCAAAACAACCTCAGAGCACTCCCAGAAACCACAAGCGCTGCTTCTGCTGCTCAAGCACAAAGTACGTGAACACAGATTCAAATGGAAAAACATGTGGTACTTTCAAACAAAACTTTATTGCTTTGGCAGCTTTACTGTCAAGTTTTACTGTGGCTGTCATCAGAAGTTAGTGTTCAGTAAAACTGAGTAGTAGCACCTAACATGCAATAGCATAACACATTCATGTGTTGGCATGATGACATACTGTACCTGGCATCTGCCTCGCTGTAATACTCTCTAGCAACAATGTCCTCAAACAGTTCTCCTCCAGTGACGCTGCAGACAGATAAAGAGGGAAAAAAGGCTTGAATAGTTCTCCTCTCTGCAACAAAGACGAATTAAGATTCCTCTTACAAAAGGATAAAATAGAAGTACAAACAGTGTCATGACATCATCTTTAAAATGGCTTTTCTAAGGCGCAAACTTGGTTACTTTGATCCGACATTTTGTCTTAACTTGCACTCTAATATGAAAGACTGAGCTGCTGAAGGTTTTTAGAGGAAAGTGTTGATTTATGTTGGTGTTAGTGTAGACTGATCCAACACGTCCTCTGTTAATGTGTATGCATAATATTTACTCTAAGTGGTGCTGTAAGAGGCCCCTTAACTGGTGACTAGTAAAACAAGCCTTGACTAGACTGAGTTGCATGTCTGGTTTATTTGAAATTCAGATAATTACTGATGCCATTAAACTGGAGCTTGACCTGACCTGCATCTGTAACGGGCCAATGTTTGCAAAATTTGGAAATATATCAGAGGGGCTCTAGAAAACTGACATTGTTCTGATATATGTGATTTTCACATTGAGTTGGGGTTTATAAAATTAGCTATTTCACTAATGCATTTAGTTTTAATGAGATAGTCCTAACACGTCCATTTAAAGACAAAGCACGTTACATGTTCTAAATATAAAAATATGTCAGGTTTTCTCTATTTTTTTAACTGAAGCAGTTAATTCTATGAAACAGGCTCTTATCACTTTTGAATATTTCTATTTGTGCAGTAAACACAGTAAAAAAGGGAGTAAAATTTAAATTACATATGTAAAGAAAGGACAACTATTTATTGCAATTTAGCTGCATTCACAAACTCTCATTATTTAACACTTTTGGGAAATTTTAATTAACACAAGACTCAATTTAAGAGCAGAGAGCCCTCTTGTTTTACTGCAGCTCGGTGGGAAAGCTGATGTACTGTACTGCTGTGAATACTGACAGTCATGGAGTCACGGATTACTCATTGTTTAGGTCAAGGAGTTCATCCTGGAGCGATACTTTGGCCTGAACCCATGACCTCAGTGTGTGTTTGTGTTATGTACGTTTGTTAAAGGGATTTACTTACAGGTCAAAGACAAGGTAATGAAAGCCTTCCTCTGAGATGCTGTCATGGAGTCGGACTAGTGACGGAGAACAGAAAAAGAGAAAGAGAGCAACAGGCTTCAATTAGGCATCAGTGATTAAGTTAATTATCAATTATCAATTATTTTTTTGAGTGGACACTTTAAACCATTACCTTAAAGGGGTTTTTTATGTTTTAATGTGAGTATGTTGGGGTCAATGGTGGTTGAAATACTTGTTCTTTGTAAATCATGGTTGGCAGCAGAATTTTACAGTAATGTGCTCACTTGTTTCTCAGTAAGTACAGAAATATGTCTGAATGGGAGGGAAGCAAGATCTGTCAAATATCTGTCAAAGTGAATTAACTGCGAGCTCAGCAGATCCATCTGGTTTCCAGACTAAGTTGTTACCAAAATATGGACATGTATGAGCAAATAATTTCCAGCAAAAAACACACTATCATCTCTTTTACAGGAAGCTTAATTACATGGTGCAACAACACTCACCTGAAGCTAAATATTGGGGAGATACAGTGATTCATTAATGGATGGATACAGTATCCAGTATTGATGGACACAATGACTAGTTTAAATGGATGTTGCTGCAAAAAAGGAATGACTTAATTGTGAATGCTTTATACACATCTTTAAACTGGTCACATGAGGATATATTCCAGCATTGCAGTTTTTCCTGCCCATCTGAAGCTCTCCACTCCGGGGCACCACAGCAGGTTTCTACAGCCTGAGAGCCACCTGGCTTTCTGGCAACCAGGCCTGAGCTCTTGGATGACAAAGTTGACAGAATGGTTGCCATATACTACTCATTCATAATTGATGTGATGTTGGTAATTTCCTTTCAGGTTTTTCTCTCTGTACAAGCAGGCGGGATACATCATTGTGCATGGGGGGGCAAACTGTGCTTTTTTCTTCACAACAAGGACAGACTGAGCCGACAGATCTCAGGTCCAACACAGTTTTGATTAAAGTGACCAGCTATCTGAGTGTCCATGCAATGATTAAAGACCTGCTTGTTTCAAGGCGGGAGAAAGGTGGCAAAGTGCTAAAATTAGGCCTAAAAATATATTGAATATTATTTTCTTAGTGCTTCAGACAAGTTGCATTTAGAGACGAAAAAACTTGACAAGCTGTTCCCATGAGAGTGGGATAAGAAAAGAGCAGCTGTGGGAGGAGAAGGAAGGAACAATGGAACGAGACAGAGGCTAAAATCAGGTGGGACAAAGAAGAAGAGACCAACAAAAACCAAACCTATTATGCTGTTTTCATGCTGTGTATGTGTGTGTGTGTTTGTGTGGGTTTCTTGAACTGGGCAGCAAACTATTGTGTGAAAAGACATTTTGCTTTTCTGCCACTAAGACACTTTGGCATTTCCTTCCTCTCTGTAAGGGCCACTTTCTATTGTCTGGGTTTACACACACACAAACACACACACACACATATAATATATGAGACTCAAACTTATCACAGATTCGTGATGTGGATGTGGACACTTAGAGACTCGTGTCTGCCTGACATTTATTTCTACAGAGACGTCTCCGATGAAGAGGGTTCAGTCTTTTTTTTTTTTTTTTTAATTAAAGTCATATTCCTGGAAAGCATAAGTCATGAGTCATTTCGCAGTTTTTGTTATTTCTGCATACACCGCAGTTTCGCATGAGGAACGCTAACAGTGTAGGAAGTAAAGAGAATTTGAACTAAACACAGGAGCTAATGTTACTACACTGATCTCTTAGTTTTTGTCTGATTGAAATTTGTTGCATTAGTTTAATATTTCCACTTTTTTGACATTTTTTTCTGATGTTCTGAAACAACAAAGCTGTGTCATGAATCGATAAGTTTGTTGGTTCTCAGATGTGACTCACCTATGTTTGGATGTTTCAGTAGACGACAGATTCTTGCCTCACGCTCCAGTTTCTGGTGATCTGAGGATGGAAAAGAGCAGATAAGAAACAGTAAGGACAAGATGTCAGCACCAGGAAGAGATGATATTGAGAAGCCAACGTGAGAGCCACAGTGACATAAATACCAGGACACGCACCCTTCCTTTCAAATCCACTGGGTCAGTGGAGGCACAAGAATACAAACCCAAGTTAAGAGCAAAGGACAACATGTGCTGCATAACATCTGACTGCAGTTCCTGTTGTTCAATAACACTTTTGCAAAATAGCAGTTTGGAAACAGCTTATTTTCAACAGATGTAGAGCTAATAAATAATAAATAATTTGTTTAGATTTTTCTAAAGCAAAGAATTTTGCAACCATTAAAACTTGATATCTTGTTTGGAAGGATTTCAGAGACGTCTGCACCAGCGACTATGTAAAGTGATTAAACATTTCTTTTAACTGTGCAGCTGTGACACATAAACACACTTTAGCTCCAATCTCTTCTGCTCACCCTGCTCCACTCAGAACATTCCTCTAAGCCCGGCCGACATGAAATCAGACTTGAACAGGAAGGGACAGCAGAATAGTTTCAGTAGAGACAGGACGTCAAAAAGGTAAAACACACAGTGAGTCAGACAAGCTAAGAGACCATTGCAGAGGCTGTCAACTAATATGAGGTTGCAGATGTGGACAGACAGACAGACAGACAGACAGCCACACACATACAGACACACACACAAAACCTCTAGCACAAGCTTTTTGCACTTAGTGAAATTAGTCTTGTGGGTCCGGCCTTAATATAATCAGTGTCCAGTTAATGATTCTAATGGTGGAGGATGTCTGTGTGTGTTTGTTTGTGTGTGCGAGTGTGTGTGTGAGCGTGTGTGAGTATGTGTGAGCATGTTTAGGACAGGCAGACTAGTTGATGGACAGATACAGTAGACAGATACAGTGGATGATGTGTCCTGTTGCAGGGTGTCAGAGGTCGAGCTCAGACTGGACACGGTGCCGCCCACCAGCTGTTGGTCCTGAGGGACAGATGGGCTGCTTGCATGACTGAGTTACGCCTGTGTGTGTTTGGTTTTTTTTTGGTGTGTGTGCGTGACAGAGAGGGAAAAAAACACTGGACAACCCGCATCACGTGTCCCATCAAAGGCTTTGGGCAGTGTCATGGTGTCTACGCACCAATTAATGCTGCAGCTTGCTTTAATTTTCAAGTCTAATTTAACAAGTCATCTGCAGATTATTTTCTCTTTTAATCGATTCATTGTTTGGTCTGGAAAATGTAGAAGCGTAGTGGAATATATGCCTGTTACATTTCCCAAACTGTGTCATATTGAAACTGCTTGTTCTGTCCAAAATCCAAAGCTACTGAGTTTAGTATCAGAGGAAACAACGAACAGTAATTGCTATTAACTGTTTGAATGGTGCAAATGTTATTTAATAGGCTGAGAAGCAGCTATTGAAAGCCATGATGTGTCTGAGTCACTACTGCATGAGTTATCATCTAACTTTATCATCTAACAGCATCTGATGGAAACAGGCACAGATTTGCATTTTGCAACCAAGAGAAGAATCTTGTTGAAACTTGTCAGTAGAAAATATGTTTAACCCTGATGAATCATCAGTCTGAGAAAACTATCGTTGATTGATGAGGAGAGTTACTGTGAACATAAACTTTTTATGTAAACTGCAGAGCAGCTCTTGTGCTGTCAATCACTTTGAGGAAAACAGTGAGGAAATTCAAGACAGCTGGTGGGAGTCATAGTTATTACCAGAAATCCAACACTTACAGGGAACAAACTGACCTGCATGTAATCAATAAATCCCGCTAACAGGCCGGAGATAACCCTGAGGTTAAACAAGACTCCAGTTTTTTCAAATCCCCTTGACTAGCTGTGGAAACACTGGAAGAAAGGTGAATAGGAAATACTTCCTTCCTCTACAGCAAACACTGAGGCCTTCAGAGGCAGCAGAAAATCAAGACAGCCATGTAAATATGTAACCTGTGGTCTTGTGTGCATACAAGGCATTTAAAACATCACAACTGTATTTTACATGGCAATACTATTTATTGATCTCACAGTCACTGTGGAGAGCTGGTGTTACAGCTTCAGAAATACAAAGGTTTGCTTCTTTTCTCTGTTTTATGTCACTGTAAACTGAATATTTTTGCATTTTTTAAAAGCTGTCGGCACAAAACAAAGCAACTTCAAGACATAATCTTGGATTCTGAGTAATTTTAGTGCATTTAAAACAGAAGGAAGTATAAAATACTCAAATGAAACCAGAGAATGTTTGACCTTTTTCTTTTGCAAAACAAAACAACAAAAAACGAACAAACAACTGACTAATCTTATCAGCTCTAGAACTGAAAAATTTATGTAACTTTAGCTGCACCCCTGACATTAGTAAAGTGTGACTTGAAAGTCACAAAGTGTTAAGGAGGAGGTGGCCTGATGAGCCTTTTTATTAAAACTTCAAACTGAACATGTTTGTTGTGCCTCTAGATGTGCAATATTTGTATATGCATTGCACTTCTACGGAAGTCCTGCACATGCATGCTCAGTCACATCTAACTGGATAAACGGATGTAAAGTCACTTCTCTATAAGCAGTGTAAAGGTTTGTGCATTGATTACCTACTAATTTAATTGTTTACCACCAACAGACTCCGGTAGGACGACACGGGAAGGAATTAAAACATTACCCGAGTTTGACCCAGAACCTCTGACCTGCAGGGATAAGCCAATCAGCTGCAGCTTTAGGCCTGCATGTCTCTGTGCACTGACATGTGTACATGTATCTGTCCTGTTCAGTGTCATATCCATGCTTTGGCTTAGACCTCACACACACACATACATACAAGCTTTAATCTGACCAGTGTGTTCACAGGATGAGAAATCAAAGCATTTTGCAGACATTCCACAACCCTCTTCTCAGAGCCATAATGGGCTATTTTGGCTGCTTGTATTCTTAGAAGTTGGATCAGCCTGCAAAAATAGGTCTATTTTTTTTCAATGCTGGCCTGAGATGACGGCTTTATTATGCTTGTGATGGCAGACAGTCCTGGCAGCTGGATGCTTAGAAACACAAGAAACTGACTAAGGAGTTTCAATAGAATGAAGTGTGAGTTTAAAAAGGAAACATTGTATATAAAGGAACAAGAGACAAGAGAAACTGACTGCAGATAAACAGAAGATGATCGTAGTGAAATATAGAAAACAAATGCATACTCTTTACAGAACCGGAGGAGAGTCGTTAGAAGTGAGAAACAGATCCAACTAAAGATACAGATTGAACCTACATCTCTAAAGGTTCCTCCAGACATTATGTAATTGTGTCTGTATCTGTTTTGGTGTTGTTTTTTGGTTTGTCTTTTGTGGTGCCTTGCTGTTAGTCTGGCCTTTCAATGTAACAAACACTGGGCATTTGTTCCTATACAAAAATATAATCCCACATCCAGGTAGCCACAGCAAGAAGTTAAAAATGAAACTAAATCAACTGAACCAATAGTACATTAATCCGTACACCATTAAAGATCCCTAACATATGTTAAACCACTGAAAATATAGCTGATTCAAAAAAAGCTCAACAAAACCACAGAAAAACTAACTACCAAGGCTGCAGTTCACTGACTGAGACAAATAATAAATGCTGAACAGAACTCAAAGATACCTTAAAGAAAATAAATCACTAGTTTGCAACAGGACATTTTAAATTCCATGTCCATCCCATTTAAATCAATGAGGACAGGTTAAATAACAGAAACACCAGTCTGTATAATTTAATACAATTCAATGACACCACTATCTACGTCTTTGAAAATGACTTAGCATTTGAATTAAAGCCTCTCAAAAACAGTTTCAACAAAAACGGAACATCATAACCTTTATGGAGGCAGAGTGTTTGCAGGACTGCTAATAAAATGGCAACTGAGCGTAGATCTGACACTCTGTTACGGCAGCTCCATAAACTCATCTTTCTGGCAAAGCTCACTGCTTTTTATTATCTTCAACATTATATAACAACAATAAAAACACGTATTTGAAAGTTTGTTACAGTAACTTTATCACACGTAGGGACAAAAGGGTGTGCCATGTGTGACCTATTTAGACAACCAAGTAAAATTATTTTAACAATTTTCTTGGGTAAAATTATTCTGAACACAGGCCAGTTTTGTAATGTTTCATCACTGCTGTGAGTTATAATGGTAAATAACACAAAGGCAGAACTGATGTGCAAGTTCCTCAGTAACTTTCAGTTCTTGGAAGGATTTTATGTTGATAGTGAAAGAGTCAAACCAATGGCCTGAAACTCTCGACACCCACACACATACACACACACTTTCACACACAGACACATACACAAGCACACATACACACACACTCACACACACCGCCCCTTCTGCAGCTTTTTAGAGGGATGCTGTGATATCATAGTGTCTGCTCCGAAAAGAACAACACACAGCACTTAGCCCAATTGGATTGAGTCATGACCGACGGCGTGGCACATCATCATATTCATTTACCCATCCAGCCCTCCCCTTATTATTATTATTATCTCATCCAGAAGCTCTAAACAGACTGCTGCAGTGGATGAATGGTAGACAGATGGGTGGTAGATGGATGCATGGTTGGATGGATGGACGGCTTCTTTCAGCCCACGTCCACTGTTTGAAAAACGATCCTTATCTCCTCCTCCATGTACATCAATTAACTTCTGCCTGCAGGGAAAGAGACAGGTAATGCTTTACAATAAAAGCCAACCACCCGAGCCCTGAGAGTAAACACCAAGACCAAAAACAGCTAAAAGCACTTTGCCTCGTGAACATTTTTTTTTTTTTTTTTAATCTTGGTGACATGTGGTCATTGCTGCAGCATTTTCTGCTCTGCACTGTCTGCAAATTTTGCTGCTGAATTTGTTGTTGTTACACAACATTTCCTGTCTACGAGATTAATTTTCGTCACAAAAGACCAACGACATCAAGTATTTAGAAGAAAATGTAAAAGATTTTAAAACTTGGCAACAACTCTCTACTGTGATTTATCAGGAGTAGCAAAATATTTATTTACAGTATGCATGTCACTGGTTTGACAGACGTTGTCAAGCTTAAAACTGTCACAGCCAGTCTTTAAATAGTCTGTGTGTCAGTCTGCGGCTCTGTCAAAGTCCTCTTTCCTCAGGGACTGTCAGAGACTGAGCAGAGTCAACAAAAGATCACAGTGCCATGTACCATTCTTCATCTACTGATTGGACCTGACCTGGCAACTTGCACCCTAAGCATAGCAGGACATTAGCATGATGAGATGCTGATTAGACGTGACTAGTCCACCCTGAACAGCTTCTCTGTTTTAAATAACTTTATCGTGAAGCCACTCATGCACAGCTGCTATTGTTCCAAAGGAGTCGCGCCAGCTGCACTAACAACTAACCCAACAATGTTGTCACATTACACTGGCCATGTTATTAAAGTCAACACAATGCAGGTGATTCCGTGATACATCACTCATTTACTGTGCACGTGCGCGTGTTGAGGTGACGAGTTAACATTTGAGAGCTCAGAGCAGAATTCAAGAGTTTGATCTTGAAATGAAAGGTCGTCCAATAAATATGAGAGAAACAATCCATCAACAAGGATCTAAAATAAGACCACTGGAGCAAAGTTAAGCATTAATTATTATCCTTAAGATACCTTTATTTTGAAATTCCCATGTCAGTGTGACTCTGCTAGCACCAGGCTGATCATGGCACGTGGCAATGCAAACATAGCCATCACATGATAATACACTGAAAAAACGAGACAAACCTGGCCGCGCATCCCACTCAGCACTCTGCTGATTTAACCCGTTCCATGTGGGAATGAAAAAGCTAATGGTTTAATACTAATACTACTGTGATTAATTTAATTATTTTGGGCTGTGGCTTCATATGATGAAACAAGGTGGCAGAAAGGGGATTAGTTGAATCGTCTGGCTGAGCTTCAGTCTACAGTGTAGATTCACAAGCTCACAATACCTGAAACTGTAAGCTAAACAATAAAGCATTCAGACAAGAAATATTGATCTCACACATTGTCCTAAATAGTGTATTGTGACTGCATCTAGTGCACTTCATTGGAAGTGTGTGTGAGTGAGTGTGTGTGTGTGGATAGTTGTTGCACACATCTTTTACATTTGAGAAAGCCATTAGAAATCACAGTGATTCCATCTGAAGCCTTAAGTGACATTTTAGTCAAGTCAATGAAAACAGAGCTGTAAGCACAACTGAAAGCCTTACTCTTAGCTTTATTTCCTGACTACACACACACTTACACAATACACAACCCTCGGTCTCACAGACCACTTGGATGCTCTAATTCCACAAGTCTTTCTCAGAAACAGAGACACTGGATTAAAGTGGGAGTGTCCCTGAGCAAAGTTACAACAGTGTTTCTGTCCAAAAGAAAGTAAATAAACACAGATTAAATGCTGAAGCACTGAAACTGAGACCAAATACGGAGCTGCTTCCATGTGAAGGAATTTTATCTGCAAAATGCCAATCACAACTTCACTGAGACAAAAGCTTCATCTTTTCACTGCCAAAGATCAACCAAAACCAAAGTCACTCAGTTGACGATTGTACAGGACGAAAGAAAGTGGATAATCCTCATTTATAAGACAGACACAGGCAAATATTTGTCTAAAACAGACCAAACAAGTAAATGATTGTAAAAAATAGTTGCACTGTGATTTTCTGTTGATGGTCTAACTTTTCTGGTCACATTCTCTTAAACTGATTTTTTACTATTTTTAATTTATATTTCAAATATTACTTTTTTTCTGCTGGCCAGACAAATTAAAGAATTTTAAGTCATTACTCTGAATTCAAGTATCTTGAGATTAAAATTTCTATTTTTTTTCATTTTATAGACTAATCAACTTGCTAATCTATTAAAAAATAAGCATTAAACTAATCCACAATGGAAAAAATATAGAAAAATATATATTATTAGTTGAAACTTTTTTAAGATCGTTGCTTATTATACCAGGGAAATGTACAAATCTCATTTATGCCTTTAACCCAAGAAATGGAAGAAAACTGCTTAAAGATTGTAGGGAAACAGGCCATGACTGTGTGTGTACGAGCATCGTGAAGACACTGCTGCTGGACAGATTTACAGTCAGGCAGAGCCTGTTAAACACTGCAGGGTAAATGTCTTCTTATCTGAGGGTAAGACAGGATAAAAGGAAGACCAACTGATATGAGATAAATGAATGACAGACTGACATAAAAAAAAGAAAAAAACAGACAGTGACTTTGGGTCACTGTGGCTCAGAGCAGACAAGACTATAAATAGATTCAATCCTCCTCCGGCTTACAGCCCTGAATCACACTGACCTGGCCCGCCCTGCGTCACCCTGCAGAGAGAGACAGAGACACAATGAGACAGAAAGTGAGACAAAGAAACAGACGCAGGGAAAGACTGACAGATGGAGGCGTACAGAGGGACGAGAGAGGCGGAGGAGAGTTTATGACACTGATCCTTTCCTTTCCTGTCAGAGTTTCCTCATCAACAAGTGACACGAGTTCGGCATCTCATCGCTGTGAGAAGTCAGTGTGGTGTCAGTGGGGCAAAGCCAATGCTCATGTCCCCCATTCGTAGCCAAGAGTATAATGACGTAAGCAAAACAAGGATTGCAGGAGAGGATAAAGAAGATGATAAGGGGAGAGATAGAGAAGGTGTTGATAGCGTCACAACTGTGATAAAATCCAGAACCATGATACTTATAGCTATAATGGATACACAAATGGTGTTTTTCAACTGGCTAATGGCCAGTCCCAATCCTCAAAACCCCTCTACTTACCTTTCCCCGGGCTGCAACTTTTTCATCAGACCCCTGCAGTATGCTAATCAGACAAAGACAGACACCAGTTCTGCTCTACTGGACCCCAGAGACAGAGATCTGGTGCACGGCCACATCTCAGCCAGCAGGAAGAAAGAGACTGGAAGAGTCTCCTGCCAAGCTAGCAGCTCTATGAGGTTATATCAGAGGTAATTCCTAACATCAGCATGCTAATAATATATACTGAAATACTGCTGGGGGTCAAAATATAGACATAGATTTGTTTGAACAGCCATTTTCTACATTATGCAATGGTAAATGCACAGAAGTTAAGGTATTTAAAAGCAGAGAAGACTCCCCTTTTCTCAGGAATCCTGTTTTTAATGCAATCAAACAGTATCTGCAGCTCAGACAAGCTTTACAGGAGTTTCAGCCAATCAGATCACGGCTAAACAGACCCAGAGAGCTGATTACTGTGACTGGGTGAAGAGTTATGACATAACTCCTGCATTATCAATCTGTCAAATATATTTTAGAGAGAGGTTGATGACATCTTAAAAGCAGCGGTCATAAAAGTCCTACTGTTGGGTAAAAAAAAAAAGAGGCCTAATTCCACAATCAGATCATAAAATCATAATCTTAAATTTACAGGTTTCTATGAAATAAAGCACAAATGAATAAAACATGTCTGCCTGCTATCTGTAGATCAGTCCAGCTGCACAAATAAACAGGACACCAAACACAGCTTCCGAAAACAAATCATGACCAGGAAACCACAATTTTAATGTATCTATATGTGTGACCAAAATTTTAGTTCTTGGACTTTAACCTACATTACAACATGTTTCCAAGAAGAAGAAAACACCTGGTGATGATAAAAGTCAGCCTCCATGACAGCAGGTTGCTCACAGGAATAAGCATAACACTGTCGAAAGTGAAGTTGTCTGCATTTCTGCAACCATTTAACAAGTACCATCAAATTAGCAGACATGATATTCTTCTTCACACCACTTTCAGTGTTTCTTGCTTGATATTTAGTGCAAAAGTCACTTTAGAGAGCATTCACGTTATATAACAGCAAAATGTCCAGCGCTGTGGTAAACAAGATGGCTTCCAGTTTGTAGCTTTCTCTCTCTACACTGGTACCCAACATCCCTTGTGCTCGCTGGGGTCAAACATGAGGCTTTAAATACAAATTGCAGCATTTTCAAAACTGTCTGGTTCTGTTTGGATGGACGTGATTTTAGTTCAGAGGATACATAAATGTGAAAATTGCTCCTTTATTTTCACTGCTTATCGTCTCGGGCATGTCTCATCTACAAATATCATCATGTAAACGGTTATTGTTCTGACCCTCAGGCTGCTCCCAGTCACTTCAAATTTTACTCTGAACACAAGTCATGTGTCGACATTTTGTAATGCGCTTAATTTCAAGTTAAAGTTATGATTATGAGAACAGGACAGGGGTTTGTGTTTTCGTGTGTTGGGGTCTGAGAGATGTCAGAGTGGCTCAATCAAAACATGCAGTGACTCACTGTGTATCCTTTTTCTCTCACATTTCATTTTTCACTGTAATTTTCTCTGTTCTGCATCCTAAAATGACCTGTCTTAGGCCAGTGTGTGAGGCTCACTGTGTGTTTGGTTGAGCCATTTAATGAACCTTAAACAGATCCTCTCTGACCTGCTGAGAGAAACCGTTACCCTCAGGTTACTACACAAAACTGTGAAAAGAGTCCGTGTGTCACTGTCAGGACCCCTTACGGTGTTTAGTTAGAAAGTTGACTCTGCAAACAGGATAACAAACACGGCTGCAGCTTTACCTGCTGTAATCCTCCTCCTGTAGGGAAAAAGCAGGGGGGGTTGGACTTTTTGCTATGATACTGAAATGTGGAGAAGTTCGACTCCATGGGAAGAGGCAAACATAACAGAGAAACTCCAGCAGAGTGAAGGTTTACATGACTTACTGGATATTCAATTTAAAGATTAGATGGAGGTAAATGTTTGTAGACAAATAGTTCACAGAAAACAGAAGAAAAAAAACTGTAGACCTGCAGGCTCTTTTGCATTCAGCATCAGTTGTACAAGATACACAATTTCTTTAGTTTTTTTTCTAATACAACTTCTCATGTTGCATATTTTCAGAAACTCTCATTTGATTTGGTTAACTTTCTGACTTTTGTGGTTCGTGTACAGAATTAATCATGTCGTTCTTGCCCATAATAAGATTTCGGTTTGATATTGAAACTCTTTAGGTTAATCTGAATTATCCTTGTCCATGTTCTCACCTCGTTTATCATCATGTAACACTTTCACTTTTCTGTGTTATGGCCTCCCCGTCATGGCAACACTCCTCTAACCCCTAAACTTCTCCACCCAGTTTCCCTCTTTAATCACTTTCCTTCATGCACTCCTTTTTGTCTTCTGATTGGCT
The DNA here is from genome assembly GCA_029814765.1 of Acanthurus leucopareius. Taxonomy (NCBI): domain Eukaryota; kingdom Metazoa; phylum Chordata; class Actinopteri; order Acanthuriformes; family Acanthuridae; genus Acanthurus; species Acanthurus leucopareius. Next base: position 19,620,977 of record JAQMCX010000003.1, read on the forward strand.
GGTTCAAGACTACTAATTAGTCAATTTTATTTGATAATGCCGACAATATTTTTTTCATTGTAAAAAAGTGTCAAAGGAAAAACGACAAGGTGGGTTGGAAGATGATTAAAGGCTCTGTCACTGCAAGCATTTAAAAGTCAAAATGCAATAAGGCCTAATTTAGTAGCACTACAATAATTACCGTATTTTCCACACTATAAGGCGCATCGGATTATAAGGCGCACCTTCAAAGAATGGCCTATTTTAAAACTGTTTTCATATATAGGGCG
>JAQMCX010000003.1:19631257-19650375 GCA_029814765.1 Acanthurus leucopareius
CTACAGTAGTTTCTATTCTATGCGCCTTATAATGCGGTGCGCCCTATATATGAAAACAGTTTTAAAATAGGCCATTCTTTGAAGGTGCGCCTTATAATCCGATGCGCCTTATAGTGCGGAAAATACGGTAATTGTTTCATATCTGAGGGAATTACAGAGACAATATGTGAGGGTAAAAGAAAAATTGAACCAGTGTCTGAGTTCAGAAATTAGAAAGTTTCATGCATGACACAAATGTTTATTAGAAATGTTCATAATGTGATTAGTAAAAAGAACAATATGAACATCTGCACACTCCAGTCTGTCACATGATGCAAGCTTTTAGTCAAGGACTTTTTCAAGCTCCACACATGAACAAATCTGTCACCACTGACAGAAGAGGGACATTTAAGACCTCCTGTATGACTCACACACATCAACACATACACACACACTCACATTGACCTGACAACTACTGACAGGAAGGCACATATACACATAAACACACACGTGCACGGACACCTGAGATGCTCATGTAATGTAACCCAAGCTAGTTTCTGTGCCAGGATGAGCGGGCGATTCATTTCCTCATTTTAGTTGAATCTATTCCTTGTTTGTCCAGAAAACTGAAAATATTTGAGCCCAAGCTGACATCTTGATATCTTTTTATCCACTGAAAAGTCTTTGTCATATTAAGTGTAGCAAAACAAGAAATGGGAATAATCTCAACTTGATGTTTGGGAAACTGCAGCTGGGATTTTTTTATTAGTCACACTCTCAATCAGCTTCCCCTGTCCGTGTCCATGTGCTATATGGCAAATGAAAATTTTATTCAAGTTGGCTCCCACATGATGCCATATGCTTCGGACAGGGGGGATAATGATGAGCAGATAAAGAGAGAAAAAGAGGGCAAGATGAATATGACAGGAGGAGAGTCCTGGACACACACACACATGCATGAACACACACACACACACACACACATACACCACTGTGTTGTTTCAGAGCCTTGATAAGAAAAGAGAAAGGTTTGCATGCTGTGGGGAGACTTAGGCCATGTATGTGTTACAAAGCACTATTTCTGCTTTGGAGCATATAACTGTCTCACTCTCTCTTTCCATATCTACATCTCTCTCTTTCCATATGCAACTCTCTCACTCTCTCCCTCTCATCAAATATTCACAGTTGGTCCCATTAAACATTCACCGCGCTGCGCTGCTACGTTTATCTGCCCTCCGCCAATCAGCCTCCAGCGGGTGCACAAGAAGCCCACCAAGAGCCTGAACACACACACACACGCATGCAGACACACACACACACACAAACACACACACACATCGTCTGCCTGCACGGCCTGCAATGTGGCAGCCTTGTAGAGAGGGGTAAGGGAAGGATATGACTAGAAAGAGGAAGGATAAAATAGCAAGAGAGAAGAAAAGACCAAAAAAAGGAGGGCAATTTAGGTTGAGAGAGAAACAAGACACCTGAAAGAAAATTACAAGGGGAAAGGAAGCAAAGAAAATGTGTGAGAGGGTCCACTCGGCAGCTCTCGCCCATGTTCAGTAAGAGCAGAGCAGCCTTGCACCTCAATAATTCAACAGCAGGACGAGTGCCGCCAGCCTCTCCCTCCTTCTCTCTTTCGCTGATATCACGAGGTCTTACCTAATAACAGGGTAAAAATACACTCACTTCACAGTCCGACACGATACGTGACACAAAATTGTACCTAAAAATAACATGAAACGACATCGTCAACAGTGTTTCCTTTAGGCGTTAGAGCGTCGTCACAGAGCGTTTCAGCCGCGTTATCAGTCGTGCGTCTCACGCTCATCTGATGTCACAGATGCGCTTTTATTTAAATGGAACACAAGCCACCTAAAGGTTCGCTGTTCACTCCTTCTAAACACAAGTCAACGCCACCCAGAGCACATTTTTACACTCTACATCTATTTTTTTGTTTTACGCACAAAACTACAGTGTATGTGTGTTGGGCTCTGTGTGCTGCCAAAACGTGGGTGACCTATATTCAAAACTGTGCCTGAAGTTAATTAACTGCTGAGAAGGGAAGCAAATATTCACATTTGAGAAGCTGAACCAGAGAGTTTTCAGCATTTTTGCTCAAATTATCTTTAACTGATTATTGAAATATTTCAAAATACATTTTTTGTCAAATATTCTACAAATCAGAATACGAATGACAAAGGTATTGCACATTGAGCATCACTCTGGATGGGCACTTGGCTTAAGAGTGCCAGCTTGTGCATAGCCAAGCACATGGGCAAATATATTTAAGAGATGGTGGCCAGTATTAGTCAGTTACTGTTAAATATATATCTAGAGATGATAAGTGGATTGACAGAAAATGAATGCCAATTATTTATGATAGTTGATTATTTATTTAAGTTTTTTTCTTAAAGCAAAAGTGCAAAGAGTCAGGAGATGGTAGAGACCAAAAATGAAGCTAAAAGAGAGTGGGCTTACTGAGGTCAAGTGGCCAGAAACACGTCTGATAATGTTGTCAAGTTTGCTTAAAAGTTTGCTGAACAGATTAAAGGGTGACGGTTGGTATGTTGGTGTTGTGTTCACAACTTACTTCTGTGGCCTCAAAGTGGCCAACAAGATTGTAGGTTTAAGTTTATTACATTTTTTCCCTGTTCCACATCAGTTTTTTTCTGTTTCAGTTTTCTTTTGAAGTTGAATTATCCATTTTAAAATGACTGTATTTTGTTACAGTTTCAGTTTTGTTTTAACTTTTTACAGTATGTTTTTTATTTCTTTTACAACAATACTGAAGTACAGTTATAAACCTACTCTCAAAAAGGAGAAATGAAAATATCTTCCGAACTTCCTTTTATTGTTTCCAAAAACTTAATGAGGACTTCTGCTTCTTAGACTTTGTACAACTTGGCTTCAAGCCTCTACATGAGATGTAGAGAAGTTGGCCGGACACAAAAGCCACAGAGAGTTGCACATCATAATTTCCACAAAGCATGAGAAAGCAACCACCATCAAAGTAACATAAGCACATTTCACATTTTAACTTCTGTTTCCCACACTTTTTATGCCGAGCCAAGCTATTGAGCTAACGATGCTGACTATTTAACCGACAGATAATGGAGTGGTGTGGATTTTCCTTTCTTACTCTTCATGAAAAAGCAAATGAACCTGTCCCCTAAAATTTGAAACTCTTTCTTAAAATGAATACTAATTAGTTTATCAATTATTTATTAATCGTGGGAATCATCAAGATCGGGATTTTGTGGCGTCTAGCACTGGGATTGAAGATTGTAACCAAGGAAAAATCCCTTAGCTCATCCTCCCTTTCTGAATGTGCAGGAAAACCAATGGTGGCTCTGATCTCTCTAAAAATGTTAAAGACTTCTCTATCTGAGCCAGACTGATATCAAATTTTCAAGCCTAATACATATACCGATTTTAAAGCAAAAAAATCGCTGATCACTGACATGTGAATTTGTTCTGGACTGAAAAAAGATCCTTTCTATGTTCATTGTGCATCAATATATACCAATACAATGATGTAAAGGTATTTAGAAGGCTGTTATCGTAAACAAATAACAAATAATGGCCAATAAATGGTCACATTTGGTGCTATTCTCTACAGCTGGTGTCTGGACTGTCCATTCTGGGCTTCTGTAGAAAAATGGCAGAACAACACAGCAGACTCTCTGCACAAGGATCTGCTCCCTAAGGGGCTCATTTTAAGGTAATAAAAGAAATAATGATTCTTATTCTCATGTAAATATACACTAACAAACAAAGAATATGATTATTTTACATTTAATTTCTACCATATTCTGAGAACAGATCTGGCAAATTTTAGACAAAATAAAATCAAAGCTAATTAATGAGAGAATCCATTCATCCGTAACAGAAAACATGCCTCTGTGTTAGTAGCAGTGTGTGGCTCTGTCGATGCACACATGTGTGAATGTTAGTGGAAGTGACAGACCATGTGTGCATGTGTGAGCGTCCGCTTCAGCGAATGTGCGCGCGCATGTGACGCCACACGACTCAGCCATAATCGCTGACCTCACCGCCGGCCAACGTGCCCTCCCAGAGCAACACAGAATACGGCTTAATCCCGCCTGCGCACACAAACACACCTCATAAGCATGAGAGATACTCCAGACATCAAACCACCAGAGCCGACATATTTTACTTTTTATGTTTGCAAATGCTAACAAGGAACGCACAAGCAGAGGTCAGATCAAACACGTAGAGTATGTGTGGCTGTGAGAAAGCATTAAAAAAGGAGGAACTGAACTGGAGCTCAAAAATAAAGCAAAAATATGGGTTATAGTTGAACTAAACAATGCCCTAAACTCTGAAAATTAGACTTAAGTAGGATTAGAAAATATATCAATACTATGGTGATAAAAGATCATTTTTAGTCTAAGATTGTCTATGTATTTACATCATGGTTTGGCATACGTGTTGCCTTTTTATGGTTTTAAAGGCTGCATTGAAATGAATTAGTAAGATCCATCTGTTCTAGCATTTAGCCTTAACCATGTAGATATTACATTCACACTATTGATGATAACTCACCAAAAAAAAATATTGTGGTGGTATTTTGTAAAAGAACCAAAAGTCATTGCTTAAATATTAGCACTGCATAAATATCACGGGTATTTGGTGAAAAAATTTATATTTTATCACGTCTGTGTGGCCCAGCTCCAATTTAAGTTAAAATAAACCCAAAATTCTTTTATAACACAAAGGTGTCAGTGTCTCCTCGCCTTTCTTTCAGTTACACAACAATGTGTGCGTGTTTGTGTGTGTGTTATTGAGGCCCAAGGATCGTGCTTCTTGTGTTGGTGGGGAACAAACTGGCAGCAGCAGCATATTTCGGCTCCGACTGAGGAGAAACTAATGTGAACGTATGCATGTATGTGAGAGTGTACAGACAGGCTTTGTTCACATTAGGTGTGAGAACCGTTAAGTAGGTGAGAGGCAAAGTGTGCAACTGTTTTTTACGCTTCCAGTGAGAAAAGAACAGCCATTTTTTAATGTGTATGTGTGTGTATGTGTGATAATTGTGACCATGACCCACAGACAGACAGACAGACAGACACACAGACACACAGAACGCAGCCTCTCTGCCAGACAGCCTATGGGATGAGGAGTTTCACCCCTGCTGTTGCCGGGTTACTAGCTCAGGACCACTGCCAACACAGCCCTCCACACAATACACACTGACACACACACCCACACACCCACACACACGCACACACACACATGCACACACATATACACATACACATACACACTAGATTAAATCGCCTAGTGAGAAGGGTTTTTAAGATCTTTCCTCAAATCAATCTTGTGTTTACAGAGAAGGGAGGGAGGGGAAGGGAGCAGTGATAAAAAAGAACAGAAAATGAAACGGTTGGGGGGTTTTGAGAGAGACGGAAAGCGAGGCAGAGAGGCAGAGGGGGAGAGAGAGAGCGACTCAGCCTTCATCCCCTGGGAAAAGAGCAGCCCAATCAGTCCAGAACTGGCCCTGATCTGCAGCTCATGTCATCACTCAACCTTTAGTGGCCTGGTCTGACGCCTGCTTGGACAAACATGCAGCAAACACACAAAGAGTCCGCAACATGTTGACGCACCAAAAAACAAGATGAGATACAATGACAGATCAATGTGAGACATGTGCAAACACAGACGCATGTGGCATCCAAAATGATCAACCGACAAAAATGCTTGGATTCGGTTACACAGCAGAAGGAAAGCTGGGAAGCTGTCACTCTCTCTCTCTCTCTCTCTCTGTCTCTCACACACACACACACACACGCACACACACACACACACACACAGACACACACACACATGCAGTGTGTAACGGGCAGACTAATGACAATGACAACAAATCTGCCACAAATACTGAGGCACAGGTGGTGGCATTTCAACATGTGTTTTAGTGTTGCACACAAACACACACACACACACAAACAGAGCCAGCAACTGAAACATCATAATTCAGAACTGACCACACAGACGTAAAGGACAAATCCAGGTTATTACAACTTGGGTTTTATTTAGTCATTTTTGCTTTGTTTCTTAAAATTACAATAACGATACAATAAGTTATTACTGAGATCTGGTAACACGGCAGCATTTCATAAACAAAATCTGACACATGAGCAGCTTGAGGATCAGATATTCCAAACATTTGATTTGGGATAATCTGTTAAAACTCAACATTGTCACTGTGTCTGTGCAGCAGTTCGGCTGTGAGCTGCAGCTCCCGGCGTATTTGTTACGTACTTGTAAAACATGACTGTTTTGTAATGTTTGATTGTCAGTCAAGTGAGGTAACAGAGGCACCTTAAGGAGTTCACACACATGCAGAAAAAAGCAGGCTTGGCAATAAAAATATGTGGGCAGGGCTGTAAGTATGGTCTGCTGGGGGCAGCATGGCTGGCAGGCAGACAACAGCTGTCAATGACTTGAAAATCATACAGCATTTCATTTCAGGGTTTTGTCATCACAATTGTTTGATTACAAAGAACAAATTTGGCGACATTTTTCACTGATTTCAAGATACATACAGACTCATATGTTCATCAGTTTAAAACACATTCTGTCCCGATTAATACAAAAGATTTTCTCTGCTTTTTCACTGGTTGCGGTTCAACATCTTAATTAAAACCAAGATGGCAGCCAGAAATAAATAATAAATATAATTAATTAATTAATTTCTTTAACTTGGACCAAAATTAAACATTAATTATCCTTTTTTTCACTATTTTAATAATTTCTATTTGTAATTATAACTAAGACTCAAGAAATTTACATATTTTTCTGCTTCTTTGTTTTTGCAGTGGATTCATCAATCAGTGAGATATTAATCACTATGATGGTGAGTTGAATCTTTAGGTTTTCTTGAACTGCCTTGAAAACAGCTTTAAATGTTGACCTGTGCTTTTCAAAAATGATCTTTTACCATTCAGGAAAGCTAAGGCTCTGTGACGGGAAAGATGATTCGAAACAGGCACAAACATGAAGCTTAAGAAAACTGTGTGCTCACACTTGTTGGTAAAAACAGCAGGTCAAGGTTGAACCAGGAAGTCGGTCCTTCAGTTTAGGTTTATTTCTCACTGCTGTCTGTCTCTGCTCTGTTCAACATCTTTCTAGCAATGCTGACGTTTTCCTAGATTTCAGCAATTCACTGTTTGGGTACAATTTCCATCATAGCTTAATCAAACTATGGCCAAAACCATCAAAATAAGATCCAAGTTGCTGTAAACCACAACATTCCTTATCTCATCCTACGAGCTGCTGTCAGAGTTGAGGATATTTTAGGCTGAAGGTCAAGCTGGTGCACACACAATCATCTGTGAGAGACCAACAGTAACCATAACAAACCAAAAATGGTTACAGACGACTGCCAAAGCCCACTGAACCTCACCGTACAACCTAAAACCACAGCAGCCGGGGCTCTGCCAAGCGGCCTCCAGCTTTTCAGGAATCTCCGCTGACAAGGACAGGACAGAGCGCCTGGATCACAGCTCTTAAGAACATAAACAAACCTGCAGCTGAATTGACTTCACCTAACGGCTACAGCAGCCTACTGTTGTCAGCTTTCAGTTTGCATAAATACAAGTTGACTGTGATGCCGAGCCACAAAAATGCATATCCACTGCACTTACCTCTTGCTGAGAGCTTTTTTGTGTTAATAATTTTTGCAGCATACTCCTGGCCGGTGGACTTCTTGACGCATCGGCGAACAACCGAGAAGGCACCCCTGGAGGAGAGGAAATCGATAACCCAGATGACAGATCAGTGAAACCACTTCAAACATAACAAAACTATGTGTGTGTCCCATGGCAAAGTGCATGGCCACGCGCTGAACCTGTCACACACTAAGGGCATGCATTAATCACACACACCTAAAGAGATGGCAAAGGAAGTCACATTAATATTTAATAGCCTACAGTCTGATGTTCTGTGTATGAGATGTGAGAAGAGGTCCTGGCTACCAGTGCTCGACAAGGAAGGGAGAGGGCAACTCATTAGCACATAGAAGGAAACATGAGTAAGGCTACAAGAGAATGAAGCCACTGAGAGGCAGAATTAACATTTAACGCTGTTATTTTTTTTCAGACTGGCTGCATTTTTACACATATGCACCATTTAAACTCGTGCTTTTTGGTAGGTGGAGAAGCTTTATTAGCCACTCACAGAGATTAGATGTTACAAAGTGGCTTTGCAGCCCGCATGTATGCGTCCTCATGTTTTTAATCCTGAATGCAGTAGTGTAAGCGCATAGCCAAAATGTGGAACCGCCACAGTCGTGTTTTGCAGCAAAGCCTTGTCTCTCTCTTTTCTTTTTTTCTTTTCTGTGGCTTGACATATACAGTAGCCCTGCAGTCTGCTTTTACATGCACAAAAAAAAAAAACAGAGCTGAATGACTGAACAGGAGCACACAGATGCCACCAGGCAACGCGTCCGTGCAGACGACTTTTCGACGCGTGCTACCTGCAGATAAATTGACAAACAAGTTGGTTCAATGAGCGGCTGTTTCACAAAGAGGGCAGCGATGGTGCGATACACATTTAAAATACGCATTCAGGATTAAACACGAGCCTCCGTGGTGCTAACGTGAACCTGCCTGCAGCTTGTTGTTGCTAAGGTGGTTCTCCTACCCTTCCCTGTTTTTTGACAGCCCCTCTCCTGCCTTGTCAACACTGAAGTAAACGCGCACAATGGCAGCGGCAGCAGCAGAGAGGAGAAAAACGTGCAAACACACTCACACACACACACACACTCATACACACACGCACGCACGGACGCACAGACTGAATGCAACAAGAGCAGCAGCAGCGGTGACTGACTGACGAGTCGCTTACTTTCCGAGTTCCTCATACAGCTGATATTCGTCTGTGAATCTGGTCGAGGTTACAACTGTAGCCATGTTGACTGAAGTGAAGGGGAGAGGGGGGGAAATCGCCTCGCGCTTCAGTGGCCGCCTCGCGCAGGTTTCGGGAGGAGAACTCGTGAAGGCAGAGACGGAGAAGAGAGGCTCGAGCTCAGAGAGGAGCAGGGAGTGGGAGGGGGAGGAGAGAGGAGAGAGTGGAGCATAGCTGTAGTAACAAAGATCTTCTATTGAGACGATAGATCACTCTATTTTTATTTAAAGACATCCAAAAGAAATTAAATTAAAACTGTGTTGCAAAACTATCTGTTCAGATGATCTGATGTTATATCTTGCAGTCACATTTTCTTTTTAATCATTACTTTTCATTTTGTATTTTACCTCTAAACAGCTTTATAGACAAAGTATGGAGACATATAAGAAATCTAGTTGCTTTCAGGCTACTTTTAAGTTCAAGAACAATTTAGAGGAAGCAGGAAAGTAATTACTCTGCAGTTTCAAAACAAGGACAACAAAGCCAAACAAGGTATTTTGGTGCATAACAATAAAAAAGGAAAAGGAAATATTTTTTTAAAAAATAAAGCAAGAAAACAAAAATGTGAAAATAAAAAGACATCAGTACCCTTTGGTTTATTTTTAAGGTCATATTTAGCAAACATTCAAACAAGTAATGAGTGTAACTCTCAGCCCTGGGTATCAAACAAGACCGACAGCCATAAGATTGTGCATTTTTTTACCTCCTGAGATAGATTTTATTTAATTTCTTGCTTACCCATATCTTTATTAGAGCTTGTTTATAGCTCAGTAGCCTATAGAAGGTACTGTTTCGCATTAACCTTCCACTTAGATATCATAAGTCTATAAAAAACATAAAAGTGGCATCCACGTACATCACTCCTCTGTATGTTGTTCCCCCGCTGTGTTTTTAAACAAACAGTAAATTACTGTATTTTATTTTATTTTATTACTGTATTTTATTTTATTTTATTTTATTTCATTTTATTGTATGTGTGTGTATGTGAGTGGACCATCTCTTAGTCTATAATAAAGATTATTATTATCATTATTTACCACATGAACCTGATCATGTAGGTGACAGTGATTATGAGGATACATGTATAACTCCTTCAGTGGATATATCGAATGAAATTCATCAAAGAATTGGCTTATTTCTCTTGAAGTTGTAAAGTGTGCACAATGTTTCTGGTAAATGTATTGATGATTTGGTGGAGGAGCTTCATTTTGTACACAGCATCTGCTCCAGTAATTTATCTGCTAGTTGAAACAAGTTTGAAAAAGAATAATTGTGCCTTGGAGGAGGACACTGTCACTGAATTGGCAGAGGAACTCTGTTAGTCACATCCTACAAGCAAAGCATTGGGAGTAGATGGGCCTTTCGGTTCTGTTTATAGAAGAAGAAAATATTTCAAGGAACAGTTTGAATTTTTCGAGCCAGTTGGGTAAATTCTTGATTCGCAGGAGAATCTCAGCTTCCAATATGTGCCCCTTCTTCAGACCTTTTTAGCATATAAGGATAATAATAAGGATATTTCACATGAGATTTTTTTAAAAAAAGAGACTAAGCTCATCCACTCAGTATGAATCATTTCAAGATGGGGAATATTTCAAACAAAACCCTTTTTTTTTGCTGTTGAGGAACCAAGAATTGCATTAATTCTCTACATTGATTATTTTGAGGATTGCAACCTGTTAGGAACATTGCATAAAAAAAACAAGATCGCAGCTGTTTAGAGCGTATTCCAAGTGGTAAATTTGCTAAGACCCAATAAACTCAAGCAATAAACTTGAAATGTGTTGATTGGCAATTTAATGGTGTAAAGGTTAAATTAAGGGCTGTTTCCACCTGGTCGAATCATCTGTCCTAAGTGATCAGATCAATGGTGGCCTTATTAAAGCTTCTTCAAAAAATGTGTTGGATTGTTAAGTATTGTTAAAACACAAACTGGCTATTTGAAAATATCACTTCTAAACTGTTTTCTGCAGCTGCTCCACTTTCCCGCTCACCCAGAAATTTTAACATATAATCTACAAAATTATAAGAATTATGTTCCATCAGTGTGACCAGTCACATCATGAGTGCGAGAGATAAATATTCACTGATCCTTCTTGTCAAAAGTTTCATGCTGATTTTTTGTCATTCAAACTGCTATTACACTTCATGTGCAATAAACATTTAAATAGAACTGTGCTAACAAATTGACAGCTCTCTAGTGCACAGCCATGGTGTTAATCAGTATTTATAAAAAAACCCCTCTGCATTCCTCACCATTTGCCAAAAAAAGGACGTGCAGATGTTTCACTCTGAGGAGGACTCGATGCTGTGATGCGTTTGTACGTGAGGGCAGAAACCTCCATTCAAACAGAGGAGTTAGATTAAATAAAAGAGTTGACTTATATTATCATAGATATTTCTGAGTAACAACAGATATCCAGTAAGGATTTTTAAACTGGCATAATAGTAAGACCTTTGCTAATTAATGTGCTTTAAGACAAACTTTCATACAGACAGATTCAAAAGATGATTCAATGAGTGACCAAAACTGAGAGAGGAGGAAATCCTGCCAGCAAGCAGATTGGCTTTACACAGTCAGGTAGCTCTCTGTGTGAGTTTTTTTTATTTCAGGCTTAACTAACTCAGTTTTTACTGAACCTGCATTATGGGAAACACCCAACCTCGCTAGACTGCTGAGATCTTAAGTCGGAAATCTTGCAGGTCCATCTTCAAAAAGCTCCAACCAGATTTGTTTGTGGATAGTTGGATTATGGCCAGACCAATCAGCGTCCTTTGAGGAGAAAGAGGTAGTAGCTATGGGTGTGGTTTAGTTCTAAAGAAAACCTAAGCAGCTGCAAGCTAGTAAATGATGGCAGCCACTGAAGAGGTTAGCATGGATGCTGCAATAGCTGCAGTTTTATCAGAACTGGACAACAGTTATTCATAAAAAGAAGAGCTGAGAACGACACCCATGGTTTTTCTTGATGGAAAAAAATTGTTTTCATATGTCTTTTTCCTTCTTCTTTTGACTTTGGCAAGAGTAATGAATATGAGGTACAGACACTCAGACACCATCCAACTTTTTTTAAAACCACCTGCTACTTTCAAACGCTCTCTATGGGCTGTTTCCCATGTGACCATGTGAAATATATACTATGGATATATGAAACGATCCATCTGGCGTGTTGGCTAACAACACCCAGTCAAGTAGCCTTGAACTTTTAAATAGTCACTGTTATTTTCAGAATCAGTCTGATGATAGCAGTCGGTAATTATTCCCATGTATAATTCTATCAAAGCACATACATTTTCCAGTCTGTGAACAAACATAAATGAACTGTAAATATACCGCAGGTAATCTCTGGAGTGGAAAATCACTTTGAGTTATATGATGGCCTGTATCCTTTCTTCATGAAAGGTTCAGGTTGATGTTGTTGAAGTACAGAGTTACAGCGTATTTCAAACTCTTTTTGCCTTTCTGTTGTAGATGTGTCTGATTGTGCAGAGTTAACACTTGTGTCTAAACAGGCTGCAGCAGCTGCAGCTTGGTTGGGGGGGGGGTGTCTCTGTGCAGTGTATAAGCTTCCATGCTGAACAAAATGTAGGGGTTTGCAGTTTCTCCAAGTCAAAAACAGTTTTTTTATGGGCAACGGTGCAACAAAGTGGAAACTGATTTTCATCAATCTCACATTTTTAACACATTTAAAATTTGAAATCTCGTCAGCTTCAAATAGTAAATGTCATTATTTAGCTGACCTCTAAGCAGTAGCCTGCTTCTGACACATAGTCTTCGTTATAGTCTTTGTTTATCTAACCTGGTGTCACAGTAAACAGTTTGGATCAAATCACCTGTCCAGAGCAGTTAAGCAAAAATAAATGAAGACTAGCATCAACCACAAACTATTGGTTCTACTTTGTTTCATTTCACTGCTGATTTGTTATGAGGTCAGGATTTATGATGTTAATAGTGTCTTTGATGGATTGCTTTTGATCCTTAATTTCATTGTTAAATGTTAGTAGCTTCCCTAATTCCATTTTAGGAAACTTTTCACCTTTTAAGTGTAATAACAATTGCATTTGTCCTTTTCCCCATGAAACCGCAACTGTCAGTTTGGTGTTTGAGTTCAGTCATATAATGTTTTTTATTTTGTATTTTTCTATCTTTATGCATCATGTTTTGTTACCTCCCTGTCTTTTTTCACCTTTTTTTTGATTGATGACTTTTTCCTTTTCCCTATTTGTTTTCTCTCCCTCATGAATACAAGTCTGCATTTCTTTCCCTTTAAGTTGTCAGTTTTTCTGTTTCTCTTTCTGTTATCTGTGTCCGTTTCCACATCCTGCCTGTGCTCCTAACGTCATCCTGGTTAGTTATTTTAGAAGGTGTTTGTATTTTCTCTTGAGTTTTTTTTAATGTCTGCTCCCTTAGTTTTTGTACACTCTATATCAGCTTTAGTTTTTAAAAGTCTCTTTTTGTTCCCATACTTTTTGTCTCTGTGTTTTTGCCTTTGGGTCCTTTTTTGAGCTGCAAAACCCCAAAACACAACAAATGGATCTTAAATTCAAAAGATCATAGCACAAAACTATTTCTACTGTATGCAAAAGTATGCAGAATCTCCTCAATTTTGAAGTGGGGCATAAACTTCAGAGTGTATAAAAGCAATGCAATATTAACTGCATTGATCTTACACCCACTTTAGTCCTTCGTCTACTGTGTCCTGGAATTTACTCATTCTCCTCCATCAAACTCTGAAATAGTTGCTGTGTGGGAAATGCAAGGGCCCTGTATGTTTGTTTGTGAGTGTGTGAGTGTGAGTGTGTGTGTGTATTTCCCACAGAGAGAGAAACAAAAAGAGAGAGTGGGTTTGTTTTCTAACTTTGATGCTTTCTTTGTACTTCAGTCAGAAAATTCACACACTGAACATCAAAAATTAAACAGAGAATATACTGATGTCAAGGAATAATATTTTAATATTAAGACTTAGTTTCAGAGCTGGAAAAAAAAACCTAAATAAAACAACAACAACAGCAGGGAGAAATCAATCCATCAATCCCCCCACGGAGACAGCACAGATGGATGCTGAGGTGGTGGGCGAGAGGTTCATAGGTAGGAGCAGCTGAGAGGGAGCAAGTGTGTTGGAGAGCTTAAGAATCCTCTTCACTTCAACAGCAAGTAGGACATCACATCTTGTGTGTATAGTTTCAGCATCGTCCTCATTCTTAGCAACAGGTTTGGTAAAAATTCACAATCTTAAAATTTGATTGTTTTTTTCTTTTTACAAATTTCAACATTTTAAATACTAACCACCATTTCCCCTGCATTTCCTCATGACTTGCTCCGAAGGATAAAGTAGTGGTCTCACTCTGCCTCCTCCCCTCTTTTTAAAGCTTTCATTATTCCTCTCTCCTCCTCTACCAAATCCCACCTCGGCCACCACTTCAGCTCTAAAGCCTACGAATTTTTGTCTTTGTCTTACAGCCAAATCCAACCTGTCGATGATATTCAAACACACACACACACACACACACACAAACACACAAACACACACCGGGACACCAGTTGCTTTAGTTGTGTGACTTAAACGTGGGGGCATATTGCATCAAATCCACGGTACCTCCTACATGAGCACTGCTGCAAGTCTTGACCTGGCATCAACAGAGTCGTATCCTGGTCAGGTTTGCTGAGGCAGTGGTTAGAAAATCCAGATTTAAAAAGAAAAAGTTTAAAATAGCAGATATATTTTGTGCCAGTGGGCTGTGTTAAGTCACGATTTTGTGCCTTTTACAAAACTTTTACATGTAACATGTTTGCATTGATGAGCTCAACAGAGGATCAGGGGATAATAGATGCAACATGGGTCATGGAGGGACTCATTTGTAAGAGGTAAAAAGAGCCTCTGGGCCCCTAAAAACCAACTTGCCCCTCCAGTCTCCTGTATAATGTATAAAGTTTATCCATGTTGCAATTCTACCTGGCCCCAGGTTTGCAGTGTACGAATAAGCATCAGATTTATACAGAACTGAAATAATGAAGGTCTTTAAACTGGATTTGGACACAAATACCCTCTTCAAGACAAGCCTCAGGATTAGGATAATCAAGCAAGATTCACCTCAAGGCCTTTAAAGTTTTAATCCATGATGTGCTTTTTCTCCCCTTACTAATTTTCACAGCACAGTGTTTTTGTGGCCACTTGGAGTTCTGGGGCCCTGGAGCAGTTGCTAGCTTTGCTGGTTTGCTAAATCCAGTCTTGCACTGGTGTCCCCAACACACGTTATTAATAGTTTTAAAACAAACGCAAACAACAACGGAAATTAAATAAAATAAAAACAAAATCAGTATTGGTTGTTTTTCCACTTCTCAAACCAAACTGTCACCAGGTCTTGTTTTTTTGTTAAAATGAATGTTTCCTTTTAAACTTTGTAGAATGAACCACATTTACAAAATGTAATTACATGCTATTTAAACCTGTTGTCAACTGAAGGAGCCATTAGCTACATAGCTAACTGAGCTAACACTTAGCAGCTACAGCCAGGGGCAACTATAGCAAAAAGTATATGTAGCAGCAGTTTTGGGTGTGGCGATGATTTGCCACCCAATCATTTTTACATGTTGCTCTTTTGAGAAGGAAGAGCACTTCTTCGTGTCAAAGACTAATATTTTCTGTCAACTAGTGTCATGTTGGTCGCATGAGATACAAGAGGATTTTCATTAGATAAAGGAAGTTTTGTGGTTCACTCATTCTATATGCAAATGACAAGATGGCTCTGAACAGCAGGAATTCAGTAACATGCTACATAGAAGGACGTCCTGAAACTGTGGACACCACATCTAATGACTTAGTTTTGGAGCAACATGCATGGCAAACCGCTTTATTGTTATAAATTATAAGGTGGATGTCTGTGTTGACATCAGACTTTGGTCCACCACATGATCACATATTCCCCTCTTTTATGTCTTCTTTTCAAGGAAATCTTTTCTTTTTGCTGTTGTTGTTGTTGTCTGACCTGAATAATTTATAGACACTCCCTTAATCCCAACAGATGACACACAGTCTAAAAAGAGCCTCAATTTTCAGAGTGAGCTCTGTTCCCAAAGCTGTTACAGCTTTAAAGCTGTTTTAGTACTGAATATTGGATCCGGGGAATGTTTGAACCAGATTCAGAGAGCGTGTTTTCATTATTCCTCTGTGATGATACATTTTTCTAAATACACTTGAAAAGTAACAAATGGACCGTTTAAATGAACCGATTTAGATGAAATATGGCAACCCTAAGGAGCAGACAAAAAACTCTCCTTTTAGACAATCTAACATATTACTTTCAATAAAGCAATGAGCTGAAATTAATTCATTACTTCAAACTAACAAGCCCAATGAATATGTTGAATGTTTGAGGCTTACACAAACAGCAGCAGCTTTGAATACAGAAAGCAAGAAGCCTGTTGAGATGAATCATCATAACTACATGAGCTGAACGTGCGGGGTCCACACATGTACAAGATTGTGTTATAGAGAAAAAGAAGAGGAAGGGGAGTCCTAGGAGGGGTAATAAATTATTAATTCACTTATATAGTTGCACACAAACACAAACAGATATAGAGACAGGGGTTTGGATAAACTAAAAGACGCATTTGTGATTGAAGATTAATAGCATCCAAAATGAGGTAAGACGAGTGCAGGATGGAGCCAAATGCTAGGCTTGTGTTTTTTTATTCACATTTTAAACGTATAAAACACATTAAGAAATAAATAAGCTGTCAATCTGATATTTTCACAGTAACGTTGTTGAGTGAGGTATCTCACAAACAGTGTCATAATTCAAAGAAACTGATCCACCAAAGTGGCACTTTTTGAAAAAATAAGCCTGTATCTTACTCTCGCATTTTTTTTTAACTCCACCTGTTAATGATGTATAGATAAGCTCATTTTAAACACTATTTTTGTTCATGTTAAATTGTGTGTGTACATATTATACATATGGTGGGTTTCATAAATATATCATTTTGCTTTATCTCAAATATTGTAAAAAAGTGATTGCATTCAGAATGAATTTAGCCAGAGTCCAATTTGGTTAATGCTGAATTCACAAGCAGGCAAATATTAAATTAAGCTAATTTAATGTTGAAATTCTCGCTTGCATATATTTGTATAGCCCACTTTAGAAAAACCCCCTTCATCAGCTAATCTCTATATCAACAGCTGGTATCCCAGTGGAAATTATGAGAACATCTTCTATTTTATTTCTCTTCTCTTTAATGTCTTCCTTTCATTTGCTTTTCACTCTTCCACAGTGCACATCCTTCTCTGGTTGAAGGTTATGTCGATGACAAACCAGTATAGATGTGGAAATGTAAATAACAAACTCCCAATGTTCTGTGCCTTAGGACTGTGGTTTTCAAATTTACTATCCATTATCTAACTGTAAATGCAGGAGAGTAGATTGAAGTTGCCCCCACATGACCTTCACTGAGTAGTTCCTCACCTTGATTTAATGGCTTTCATTCCGCAGGACAGAGCAAAGGTGAAACATAATCTCGGATGTGATTACGGTAAACTTGACCTCATAAATGATTCAAAGCGATGCCATCACTTGATTGTGGTGGAGTGGGTGATCATTAGACCATGTCAATGTCAAACACATCCGCTGCATATGAGCTGACTCTAATGGATAAACAATCAAAGACTTTGCAGGTAAATATCCCATGAAAACCTTTTGCAGTTTAATTTTGATGAGTTCTCTTTAAAATTCTGTTGAAGGATTTCTTGAGTCTATAGTTTATGGCAAATTCTTCAACCTCTGGTAACCTAAACCCTTTCAAAGCCAAAAACTATGGCAGTAAAGCTAAAGACAAAGCTGTTTGCTTGGATACTGAACAGGACAACATGGTCAACATCCTATATTGAGATAATTAAACATGTTTTTTCTGTTTTAAAACACAGCACAATTCTTTTTTCGCTGTCTCAACTTTTTTTTTGCCAAAACTAATATCATTCTGTGAACATAAACATTTTTCTGAATTGACTGATAATCTAGTGGTATTACTGCTTTTGAGAAAGATGTAAAGTTAGTGAACCCCTGCAAGGGGAGTAGCAGATAGGAAGTGATCTATCCAACATGGTCCTTATGTCATGAGAGCTTGTCAAAAGGAACATTTACACAGGGGCTGTTTTTAGGTACCGTTATTGACAATAACTGTGGTATTGCAAGGAAGTGCTGTGCAATACTATTTCTAAATTTTAATTTTATTTTTCACAATTTTAATTTAAAAATTGTTCTGTAACTCCATTTTGGATCATCCTATTAGAGTGTTCTTTCTTGAAGTAATTTGTTACTAACTTCATAAATGTAAAAACAAGTATACCGCTTCACCATATTATATTGACAAAATGCCTTTTCGATTCATTTAAAACACTAAAATCTTAGGCTGCAGGAGTTAGAATCAGTTGGTCAGTGTGTGTATGTATGTTATACATGTGAGGGGTTTCATTGTTTCAGCGTTTATCGTTCAACATTTCAGTGCTGTTTTTATTACAGCTAACATTACCTTTTAAATTAGCAAACAAAACACACCAAAACAAAATTCCTCTTTCATAGTATATGCAGAAGCTACAAAAGCCCTCTCACTGTGTTTACCTCTTATGCTGAAGAACCCAAAGAAGCTGCCGCTGATGCTCACACTAGAATATCTCAGGGGGCGCATGCAAGCATTTTCTTCTCATATATATTTTTAGGCAACTTGTAATTAATTCAGATCAGTAGACGGGGGGAAGGATTATGCAGAGAAGGTGACAGAAAGGGGGACAGTCATGACACAGGTTGTATCTGTGTATGTGTGTGAAAGGGTGCGAGTGTGTTGTATGTGTGGGTTAAATTTGTGGGGTCCACAAAATGGGAGGATCCGACAGCTTTATGGGGACTGTGAGTGTTAGATTTTATTTTAAGATTAAGGGTTAGCATTCAGTTGGGGTTAGGGTTGGGCAAAGGTTGGGGTTAGGCATTCAGTTGGGATGGTAAGGGTTAAATTAAGGGGCTGGAGAATGTATTTTGTCAATGACAAGTCCCCACAGATAAGGGTGTACAAGAATCTATGTTTTTGTGTGTGCGTGTATGTGTGTCCGATAGAGGAACAGAGCAGATTGGTTATGAATTACAGTATTTTCCGCACTATAAGGCGCACCTAAAAGCCTTTAATTTTCTCAAAAACCGACAGTGCGCCTTATAATCCGATG